>JABWIB010007392.1:5348-29203 GCA_016617825.1 Platyplectrum ornatum
ATTGTGAACAGTGTAAATTGTGAATTACCAGGGTAATTCAGCTCTGTGAACAGGGTTAATTACCAGGGTAATTCAGATCCACAGCTGACAACCCTNCTCATTAAAAACAGATTTACCAGGGTAGTTTATGTGAACGGGGTATAACAGGGTTATATATAGGGGCAGTAAGTTTCTATATACGGTTAATTTGATTACCAGTTCATTACTAGGGAGTGTCAAATTTCCATTTGACCCCAATATTTCAGGCCTTGGCTTTGCATATAAGAGGTGATGGAAGGTTCAGTTCCGGACAGAGGCTTCTTTATTTGAAATAAGTAAAGGTCATTTATGATGGGTCCGCTTAGGGAGGTGACNCCGCTGGATCCAGTGAGTCAGCTATATTATCAAATTTGCATGTGGAATTGTAAGACATGTGCCCTGTCTATACAGCCCTCAGGGCAGTGTGGTCATTTCCACATTACTGAAGCAATGTCTTCTAACAATGTCCAATTCACACTGCCCCATAATGAGAAAACATTGTAATGAATGAGTCAATGTTCTAATGAATATAAGTATTCAAGTAATGTATAAGAAAGTTTTCAGATAGAAATGGATCTAATAAATGAATAGTGATAATTGGGAATATATTCAAATGAGTCAAAAATGCATGAGCCGTAATGAATAGATAACCACAGTGCACTTCGCCGATACCCGACTTCTGTGCAAAGTGCACATGCTCACCAGGTGTGCATTAGGGGATCTGTCCACTGGGCCGAACCTGCGCCTCTAGCATAATTTAGGTGTATATTTAACCTCTCCCGCCCACCAAGCATAATTTAGATATACATTTAAAAGCTGTGCCCACCTAGCTCAGGGGATATTAAAATTAACCTTAGGGTATAGCAGGGTAAGAAGGGGGTTACTGGGAAGTTCACTCCCTTCTCCCGCACAGAGATCCTGGATCCTGTCCAATGTCTTTGTTTTGCTGACATCTTTAGAGTATCCAGTGTGATTGTGGAGAACTCTCATAGTGGATCTGATCTTGAGGATTGCATTGCAGGCAATAACAACTTAAAGACGGAGAAACAGATGGTGAAATGTTACATCACACACTTGCTCTAGGTGTGCAGATTGTTCAGAAATAGCTCTTGTAAATCAATAGACAATATGTATACAGAGACACTCATAGACACTGCATGCTCATAGGTATCTNGTCTATCTGTGTGATTGCATAGATTATTAAGAGGCATGACACTATATCAGAGAGGTGGCAGTGCTGCTACTTGTGTCTACACTTATCCTGTATTCACTAGAGAGTGCACAACACATCATCATAGTGGCATCATAGGGAGTAACTGGCATTTAATATTACACAGGTAAAAGTAGGTCCTGGGTGCTATTTGTCGAATGTATTTATTAAAGCACTATGATTGGCAACAACTGTAATGTGTTTTACATAAGACACAATGTGCACCATTGATTAAACTAGTAATTCTAAAAATACCTTATTATTGCATTTAGCAACAGTACAGAAGTGTAACATGAAATACGTATGTAAACTATTTCATAGAAAGCAGCAAGTGCGGCTTGTCTTATGACAAAGATTAGCCCAAGGATTAACCCTTTACAGTTTTGGGCCAGTGTAAAGTATGTATTACTGTGTACCCATGGGCATTATATTTCCCAGGATCTGATTTGAAATTAATAAAACTCTGATTTAGAGTCGAGCTACAAAGCACCAGCTTTCTAATAATTCTGTTGGCACATGCTTTTGTCAAGATAATGAAGTCAGTGGATCCTATTTACATCTATTCACAATAAATAGTGACAGTGATTATTTACTGACAATGTAAGAAACAATAAATACTGATGCAGCTATTTTTATTGTGAAATAGTTCTCATGGCAGAGCTAGACACACCCATGGGTGGAGCTATCCACAGGACACACCCCTTTGGTGACACAAGTTACGCCCCTTTTGCAAAGCGCTTGTCACAATCTCCCTGAAATCCATTTGCAAAAGTAGGTAACCCTGTGATAACTATTAATTCCTTCTTTTGCTGTTATTCCCAACTCTGGATCAGCTCCACAGAATACTCCTCTATATCAGGGATGCTGACTCCCAGAATTCCCAGGAGACTCCAGAATGTCAGGTATTGCTCCCGGAATCCAGGGAGAGCGGCAATACGTCCAGACCCGGAGCTTGAAGAAGTTATGTAATGAAAATCATTTACTTATGCCCTGATCATTACTAAGGATGGACGGGACTTGATAGCATTAAGTCCCACCCATCTTTNATCAAACTATCAATGGGAGCTTTATATTGGTCAGGGGCAGGGCCGCCATCACGGAGAGACAGTCAGGCCTACTGTCCCAGGACAGTGCAGAGCGGGGGCCGGCGCTATGAATACAGATAGATAGCTTCCATGTGGTTCCCGGGCCCAGGCGGGTGTTGTAAAGTCATATGGGAGGGGGCCCAGGTCTAATGCTGGATACACACCAGAAAGATCATCTTTCCAATCAACAGATAAATGACCCTCACAGCAGAAATGAGTCCAATGTGTACTCACAGAACATGCATTTTGTTGAGGTCACATGTAACAGATTTCTGCTGTGAGGGTCATTTATCTGTTGATTGGAAAGATGATCTTTCTGATGTGTACCCAGCATTAGTCTATGTGAGCTCCTGGGCCCGGACGGGTGTTGTAAAGTCACATGGGAGGGGGTCCAGGTCTTAGTCTTACCAATTTTGGCAGGACCAGGCCCGCTATTTCTGACGGAGGGAGACCCAGTGGCATCCACAAGCCTCTGGGTTTGTGACAAGCACTGTTTTCAATTGTTTCTTTAAAGCAATTACTCCACCAAACCCACCCAAGATCTGGAGCCCCCTCCTTGGTATGGGACCCCAGCTCTTATTCTCTGTGCAGCTGGTGATGTACACAGGTAACTGGGCCTCTGCTCAGATGAAAATGTTCCAATGATAGAAATCTGAGCAAGAGGGAGAATCTTGCAGGGGAAATCTAAGCGCCACGGACAAGACAAAGGAGCAATTAAATGGAATATGAAAGGAAAGGAATTGGGGGACGCGGACTATACAAAGCTATGCAGAATGCAGGCGACATAAGAGAGAAGATGGAGCGATAAGGAAACACAGAGACTGGATGAGGAAAAGACAGTGGCTCAGGACTGAAGAATAGTGAGAATCTGCGATATGAAAAGATTATTTCTGATTGAAATACGGAGTGTGAGAGAGAGAGATGAGAGATGTGTCAGGGAAGGTGACAGAGCGTGTGTGTAATAAGGGAAAAGGGATGTGTGTGATGTAGGAAGAGTAAAGGAGGGAGGGAGAGGGTGCGAGCGGATAGGGGAGAGAAATGTGTGGGGAGATGGTTAAAAAGATGGAGAGGCAGACGGAGAGGAGAGAACAAATGATAAGTCACCGGGAGTAAGAAAAGTCTTGTGTAGGAAAGAGATGGATAGAAAGGAAANAACAAAGCACATTACAAATACATCAATAGATGATGCTTTGATAGTTTACTATGTGTGGGCAGCCTTCTCAGGCAGCGGCTACATTAACACCTTCATTGCTGGCACCGCGGCTAACGAAGGGATGCGAGGACAGGCTGATCTGTATGCTGAACCTGTACAATACAATCAGAAGCAGCCTCCTCATTCCATTTCATCCTCTCCTGCACAGAACCTGTGTGCATATGTACGGCCAGGGATGAGCGCCGCTGGCTGATGTATATGTGTGTGTGCCAGGGAGCCAGGACATTACATATACAGGAAGTTCTCTGCAAAACACTTAACACTGTGTGATGGAGCAGCAGTGACGGCTCNTTCTCATCTGCGCAGAGTGGGGCTTAGAGCTTCTTACGCTTCTTTTGGGCTTGTTATGCGACTCTGATTGTGCGACATTCCATTTCAAGGGAAAATATAATGCCGTAGTTCATATTCTCATTAACAAGGCTATGGTACATGCATTGCTCGCTAGATCGATACTGGAGCCAGTGCTATGGTTGCTCCTTTAACATTTGTAATTAAGTATTAGTATGCTGCATTGTATTGTTCATTATAGTAAGGCAATGTATTTTATTAGCTGTGTACCATTGATTTCATATAATGAACACAGAGAAGGAGAGAGTGAGAGAGAAAGAAAGATTGAAATAGATATGAAATACANAGATCGATAGATACAGTAGATAGACACAGTAGATAGACATATAATGGATATATAGATAGATAGATACAGTAGATAGATACAGTAGATAGACATATAATGGATAGATAGATAGACAAACAGATAGACAGACAGATAGATAGAGTAGATGGACATGGAATGGATAGATAGATAGATAGATCAATAGATAGATACAGTAGATAGATATATAATAGATATATAATAGATAGATAAATAGATATGAGCGATAGTTAGATATGAGATAGATAGAAGATAGATAGCGATATATATATATATATATATATATATATGAGAGGTAGATAGATATGAAATAGATATATAGATTTGAGATAGGTAGATATGACAGAGATAAAAGATAGATAGATATGACAGAAATATATGAGATAGTTAGCTATGAGATAGATATGAGCGATAGTTAGATATGAGATAGATATGATATATATATATATATATATATATATATATATATCTATGAATGAGAGGTAGATAAATATGAAATAAATAGATATGAGAATATGAGATAGGACAGATAGATATGACAGATGGAGAGATAGATATGAGATAGATAGATAGATAGATAGATAGATAGATAGATAGGACAGATAGAGACATATGAGATAGATAGATAGATAGATAGATATGAATTATGTATATCGGAAGAAATTCTACAAGTTAGAAATAATAAAGGGTTTCATGGAGAGGATGTAAAACTTGCATTTTTATCACACCACGACACGTTGCTGCAAATTGTTCATTCAGTCTTGCACAAAACATGCAATTTTCACATCCAGGCCCAAACAACACCTTGTATAATCTAGTCCTCTATGTGAGAATAAGATGCATTGGAAATTGACATTTTACCACTGTTGCTACCAGTGAGCCTGATACAAAAAAAGTTTACGTAAAAGTGGAATTACACAGGATGTCTCAGTGTTGGTTTAGATTCGCAGATATAGAAGTCTTTGTTGCCTTAGATATCATTATTAAAGTTTTCTGGCTTCTGAAATATCATCAAACACATATTCATTTTGTGCTTTAACCTGTCAATATGCTCATACGGATAACCTTGCATTTCATCTATTTAAATAGTATAAAACTTTAATACAATTATCAGTCATTGTAACGATCCTACAAGCTGGAACTTCAGTAAGTACCTGTCTGCCATGCCAATCCCTGATGGATCAGTAATTCCAGCATCCAACAGGTACATAAGAGGGGAATCCTGCTGGACAGCGCAGAAGAAAAAGCCCCATAGGGACTTCAAAGCCTTCTTCACTCTCAATAACTGCTCTGTGTGCCTTTCATACAAACCAAATTCTGGAATTCTGCGTGAAAGACAGAACTGGACCCAGGGGCAGGCTGGTGCGGGTGCCAGAATGCCAGATGGCACCCGGGCCGCCACACCATTGGTGTTTTAGGGCCACAGGCCGCACATGCCGGTCTACTGACCTGGAGCTTACAGGTGGTTACTGGGGCCGTCAGTGATTGGGGGAATGCGACCCAGCACCCAGAAATGACGTCACAGACGGGGCTTATACGAGGGGCCGGAGCTTAGATCCATACCCCGGGCCAAAAGTTGCCAGCCAGCCCCTGACTGGACCGCACAAATAAACTTCTCCCAAGCCAATCTGCATGTCAATCCCAACCTTCATTGCTGTGCTAGTATTAGGCATGTGGAAATAAAATAGTGCCACAGAACTTGGATTGGAGTTTAGGGGATATCCTCATGTCACTTAGTATATGGGGATCTGGGATCACCATTCTGAATGTAGCATTAACTGGCAGAAAAGAGGAAGAAAGTAATAAGTAAATAATATAAAGATAATATTCATTCTATGGGTAAATACATTCCTTAGTTTAAGGCTCCTGTAGATTACGCCTGAATAAGCATTGGTGCAAGTTTATGGTTTTAGATTTAAGATCATTATCAGAACAATTCACTGGAAGACTTGGAAACCTGAATCAGTATTTGGAAAACGTTATAGTGATGTATGACCCGGTGTTCATTCACATTTGTTGCTGTCATAGTGTTCTGTGATTTACTCCGGAGACCATTTCTCAGGTGATTTAAAACCATTGTATAAAAGCAGCACCTGATCATTCCTATACACATCATAGAGTTGCTAAACTGCGGGAGAGGTAGGTGGAGATATTATCCATGGCAAACAACGAGGGAAATGATCCCATGTATGCCTGGTTGCCTGCTGGAAAAATATCTAAATATCAGTGATTTTCTTCTAAGCCGGCACTTGATACAAATACCTCCAGGTCTTAGACTGTCTTTTCATTATAAAGTGTTAGTGGACCCGTGAATACGCTTCATTTAAAACATGGCTATTTAATTGCTTCACTGACAGGTCACTAAATTAGTAACTGTGCTCGCTTGATCTGCAATGTATAACGTGTTACGCCATCTTTGTGATTGTGATCCTGTTACAAACCATAATAATATGTATATTATAATCTAATATAACAATAAAACATCAGATTCCATTTCGATTGTCACAGCCCAGATCCATCCACTGACCAGTTTAGATCTAAATAGGCATTTTAATAGTAATTAGCTGACGCATCAGTTTCTATGGCTTAAATATACTAAGCAGGGAGATTGAAAAGTGCCCATAACAACCAATAAGATTTGATCTCACATTCTCCAGTATGTAAAATTAAACTGAGAACTTGAATCTGATTGGTTGCTATGGGCAACATCCCCACTTTTCACCCAAGAGGGGAGGGGGAGCATTGAAAAATGCTCTGACGCCGCTGAATAGGATGGAGGACTTGCCTGTCACTTTAGCAGAGCTATAGTTATTACATGCTGAAAAACTGAAAGGTGGGCATAGATGGTGAAGTCATTACAAGGCCAGCACTTACTGCGCCATTTCCGGTACAAGCCAGCGCAGCCCTTTTTACTGGTACAGACCATTAGCATTTGGTACTGTACAATACTCTGCAATTAGGTACTTGGACTGTATGCAGGAGTCCACCGATTGAGAAAGAAAGGGAATTGAGAAGTGGAGATATTGCCCATAGCAACCAATCAGATGTATGACGCTATCCAGCATGTAACATGAAACTAGAATCTGCTACGGGCAGACTTCAATATACTTCAATGATATCATACAATGATACAATAACCATAAGTATAAAGCAAAGACAGTTTTCAATTACATGTAATAATCCTATTCAGGAGGAAAGGGACAATATATGGAATTTTCAGCACAGAATGATCTGATTATGACTTACATGGTATTTTCAATATCCTCTATAAAATGGTGCTTAATGTCACTTTAATCTAATGATCCAATCAGCCCACACACAGATGCAAATTCTTCAAGTACTGACGAATCAAACTTGAACAATCATTATGAAATCTGCACGAAGTACAAATGGTGAGAGTTAAGAGATGATATTCATATCTACATTAAATATTGTATGTATGTATGTAGGTGTGTGTGTGTATGTGTATATATATATATATATATATATATATATATATATATATATATATACATACANACTTATCAAACCTGTAAATCACACTTACATATGTGCCCAGCTGTATATTTACTAATCTGTAAACAGCATGCAGTTCATGAGTATGCATGTAAAGTATATCGGACAATGTAAAATAGCAAGTGATACAACACATTACTTACAGAAGGCAAGCCGTGCTATGCTTCGGTATTAATCACACACCAGGCTCATGATCTCTCGCTATGACCTCATTGCCCCTTTGGAGGACAGTTATTAATCGCTTGCTTTAATGCAGTAGACAGATTATGAACTGGAAGATATATAGATGATTTGAGATTGCAGCGGGGTAGCTGTATGCCTGTAATCCTTAGGTGGATCTTTATGACAGGATCTGCAGAGACGCTTAGCTTATGTGGACCAAGACATCGATCAGCTAGGACTTGTCCTAGGGAGAGGAGGCAAGCATCGACTGGTGGATTTCACAGATCTGAGCTGAGACCTTTTACCTAACACATAGGAGATAGCTTCACTGTTATTACTGGTGTTTCTAGTAGTCTGTGTGTAGGTGTTTCTGAAATATCTATGTAATAAACCTATTGAATAATCCAAGTATATCTAAAAGTGATGATTATACTGGAAGATGAGTACATATGAAACCATGGTGTGTGTATATATATATATATATATCACTCCATTAACTATGGTATTTAGCTTTTTCAAGGGAATTACTATGATTTTTGCAGTGACAATTAAATACATTTTCTTATATTTAATAAATGTGCCCTCATATAGAACCAGGTTGAAATGTATGAACGTACAAATTTATGATTATTTTATTTAATTCATATGATTTTCGAGTTGATAATATTTCCATTTTCCAAATGTCTCATACAATTACCCAGGTTTCCAGACCATTTTTTGCATTTTCTAGTATATTTGGAAGAGATTCAAACTTACTGCAGTGGGATGTGATGCATTACAAGGATGTCTCCAGATATCTATCCCCATACCAATTCCAAAGGTGGGGGTGTGTTTAGTATTCAGTTAGTAGAGTAAGGGTATGTTACAAGCAATTTGTTCTATCCCTGGGCCACCCACTTTGGATACCTACGTCTGTATTATCAATATAATATTCTGTTTGCTTAAACGTGTTCTTGATATGCTCCTTCCTCCTCCATACACCCACTTCGACCATTGTTTGTCNAAATAAATAGTTTCCATGTGTACTCACTAAGGACCAGATTCAGACTTATTAAACATCATCATGGGCTGGAAACAGATGAAATCGACCTCCCCTGCAATTCATCATGGTTTTACCCAGGTGTAACTTTCATCTCGTATTTTCAACTCTGAATCTGCTCCTGCACAATCAAATGACATTTAATTCACATTAATGTGCCTGGACCAACTAACCTTTTAACTCAGCATAGTAGGAGATATCCATATACATTTACTGCATGAAATAGAAGTCCAGATGGTATACCTGCTTTAGGCTGATAACATTATATGATGAAATCCACAATTAGTATGTTGTGGAGCACATGAAGCTTTTACAAAGAAAATATATACAGTCACTGGAAGAATTATTGGCAGAGGATAATATATGCTGGTGGTCAGGTTAGTTGGAGGTTAAATGAGCATCGAACAATAAATTATTTAGAAGCATGTAAACGTGTGGCTATACATTATATATATATATATATATATATATATACACACACTGTATATATATAATGTATAGAACAAACTGAACCCTCTTAACCTATATGATTCATTAACTTCCTACAAGACGTATTGTGTCCCATGCAATAACGCCCCGACTCATTACTCCACCTATGTCTGCTCTGTGTAGAATTATGGGGAGCATCCCTGAAGAGAAGGCCATTAATGTTAATGCAGATGTCAATAGTGAAGAACAGCTTCTCCTCCTTGCACTGGGTGATCAATACGTCTATAGAAAGGGGAAGGGTCAGGAAAGGGATTATCTATGCTTGATAAGAGCACTTTAACAAGATAGACTCGGAGAATTAAGTAGCCCATGCAGCACGGTTACAGAATTATTGACCAATTAACAAAGAATGAATTCATTCAGAAACAAACGAAATCCCCGACAAGAAAAGTGACACACTGATACTGCAAGGAATAAACAAGTATTTTGTATATTTACAACTGCTTAGTGCAGAACCTCCAACATAACCCATTCCACCAGGTACATAATACTCTGCTCCTGGGCTTTCAGCTGTCACTCACCTGGTTATAACAAACTAACTGATGTCTGTTAACAATGGTGGTTACCATAGTAACTGATTGCTGGAAGTTCCAGAACAGAGTAATTTGTACCTGGTGGAATGGGTCATGTTGGAGGGTCTGCTTAGTGTATGTTGGATTGTACATAAATTGTACGAAATAACATAAACCCATTGAATAAGTGAAATTTGAAGTTCTGCACTATGGTTGCTGAAGGGAGATTGAAAAGTGGGGATGTTGCCCATAGCAACCAATCAGATTCAAGCTCTCAGTTTCATTTTACATACTAAAGAATGTGAGCTCAAATCTGATTGGTTGCTATGGGCAACATCCCCACTTCTCCAATCTCCCTGCTTAGTAAATTTAGGCCGTAGCCGAATGATTTCCTATTTTCATATGCAGTCCCATGATTTTTGGTCTTAAATGTGTTATTTCTAAGCATATCTCTAAAGTCACCTTGTATGAGCGCTGCGTCTCTGCGAATAACATTTCGGCTTCTGAGTCCCTGTGGTAATCACTATATCAATAAAATTCTGATCATTATTTTAATCCCATGTACAAATAGCAATGAAATCCAAGACAAAGGAACCATTCATCTCTGAAAACCGTAAAAATTCATCAACACAAACAGGACTTATGAATAATTTCTGACCCTTGGAAACAACCGTGTTATAAGAGAGAACTCAGTATGATAAATGCGTTCCGCAGGGCTACATTGAATGATCGATATCCTGTGAATACTACTATAGATTATTCTGTATGGCCTACACTGCATTTAACTATTTCACCTCTGTCTAGATGGAAAGCAATCTAACATAAAACACGGAGACATGACATGTATGCCCCCATTCCTCTAACACCCAGAGTAATCATGGGGCTTGGTATTACATAATGGTAAGGAAATAGAGGTAATCTTGCATTAATGGGTCAGATTAAGAATATGTGTTCTAATAGGATCAGAGATAACTTTCCTTTGAATACTGTGTTGTATAGGGTGTAGTATGTGACACGACACCTGTCATATAGAATATTGTAATGCCCACCTTCACTTTGGAATTACAATAACCCTAATGATGTGGGGCACATGGTTGTCACTAGCCAGGAGACAAGAGAATAATAAAAGAGAGAGAAAAGAGAGCGGACCCATCGAGAACCTGGAAGCAGAGGAGAGAGCTAGGATACTACCAACATTATAGTGTCGTCCTGATATCACTGCGGAAGATATGGTTATAGAGAATAAAGTTATGAGTGTAAAGTTACGAGTGAGTAAACCCTGATGAACTGCAGGGGGGGTAAAATGAATGTCAGTGTGTACATGCAGGGAGAATACTTTATTGTTACATGTTGCACACAGATACTGACCAGTGTTACTGTTACACTGTTATTACACTTGGTATATTACTCTCATGTATATTACTCAAGATGACACGTCTATTTGAAGTTTTTTTTATATGTCCGCAGTGTAATATAGTTATGTTTATGTACCACTGACCAACCCCATGCTATCCCTCCTTTCTCCTTCACTAGGATTCTGCTATTAGGACGTCGACGGCTTAGCTTAGCTGCTATCTTTTAAACTGTAAATATTTCTGGATGCTGTGACTCCATATAACCCAGTTAGTTGTCCCACGTACCAAAGAGTGGCACCAGTGGTTGAGAAACCCTGGTCTAAACCTGAAGGTATAACAGATAATATATTAAGGCAATTGGTAAGGCATCTGATTCTGTATGTGCAAGAGGAGGCTGCACTATGTCCTGTACTTGCTAAAACCACACTTGTGCATGATTGATGGCCTGCCAAGAACGTTACAGTACACATGCTGTCCAATGGCAGGGGGGACCTGAGCAATGCCTTCACTAAATGAATAAACCACTGATTACACTGCATCACCAAAGAAATGTATTACATTGGTTGAAAAGTCATTTGATCATGAGTTTGAATTGGATGGTGTCATTGTCTGATTATTGTACTTACCTCTTGCTCTATATAGATCTCCACCAGTATCAGTGTATACCCTATAGATGCATGGTGTATATACTTATTACTGGCCCAATATGATGCACCGGCGGGAAGAGGGAGGTGTATGTGGATATTTACATTTCGCCATGATATGCTATAATTATAATACATTACTATAAATGTATATCCCCACTCTCCCCGTAGCGGAGCCTGAACAGACTGATGTTAATCATTAGAGCGAGATAGGTTGTGTCTCTCCTCACCAGTAATGCTAGTGTATGGTGTTGGCCTTTTACCATACCTCCCAACTTTTCATGGGGGGACATCGGGACGCAAAAATCCCACCCCAGCTCCACCCTGGTCCCACCTAATTCCGCCCCCAGTCCCGCCTAAGCACCCCCTTTTTGTACAGCAACCGCGGTACAAAGACAGGGACGGAATTAACGGAGTGGTCCAATTGTGGGCAAGGGAAGCTCGAGTGGGAATTAGAACATGACCCAGAACATACCTATACAAGGCTGGAAACTCCGGGGGGTAGAGGTGCAACAGAGCTATTTGGGGGAGCACCAGGAGAGTAGTGTGTAACAAATCATTAATAAACCAAAATGTCCAAAAAATATGAGAGAGATGCCCAACCATTTCCCAGCCCCTCCAACACAGACGAGAGCAAGGCAAGATTTTATGCAGTCGATCGGCAGTAAGATAAATGTGGAGGAGGAGTTTGGCGTGCATTTCCAGTTGGTTAGCACACCGAGAAAGTTTGTGGCAGTTAGAATAGATGACCGACCATGGAGCATCTGTGAGGGTGATGGACAAGTCACTCTCCCAAGAAATACATTTTCTAACGTTATTTCATTCCGTATTTTTAGTTTTAACTACGTATTGTACATGATTTGTTGTGCATTGATTTATATTTCTTTTTGTGTTTATAAAGTAAACTCAGCAAATAACATGGGATAAATTCAGGTCTCCGTACGTGTGAGCGTGGACTTAGGGTGCGATACTCGCCCATAAGCCCATAATCTGCATGTCTATTCCTGCCCCCAAGCGAGGTTTAGGCATGTGAATGTCTGTCCCCTGTTCTGTCTGCAAGGGGGTCCGCTTCGTAACATCTGACTGGGCCATGTACACAGAGAACGCAACACCTGACATCATTATGGGTTGACATGAATAGGTGTTTCTAGTGACACAACTATTCCTTATAGTACCCTATTCATATTAATATATACCAGTGGATATTCATGGGCAGCCTGTATGCTGTTCATGTCTTGATCAGGTGAAATGTGAACATGATTCCAGACTGAGCCTTGAAGATTGCCTGTAAATGAGTGTCTGTGCAGTGAGAGAATGAGCCTGGGCACATTTCTGCATAAATAGCCTGGCATTATGTGTCCAATCTAAGGTATATTCCAATGAATAGGGATAAGTCTGTGGAGCAGACGCTTGACCCCGGAATCATTTAGTAGCGTGTAGCAATAAAAATTGCAGTGTATGTGTGTGTACGGATATATATTACAGAGCCATTGCCCAGAAAGACATTAAAATAAATGGTGATGGCTGTTTAGTCATCCAGGGATTTGACTTTTGCAGCTTTCCCTCCCACTT
This sequence comes from Platyplectrum ornatum, assembly GCA_016617825.1. Lineage (NCBI taxonomy): Eukaryota > Metazoa > Chordata > Amphibia > Anura > Limnodynastidae > Platyplectrum > Platyplectrum ornatum. Next base: position 18,816 of record JABWIB010007392.1, read on the forward strand.
TCGCCCCTCACTCAACAAAGATCCTTTGGAGAAGAGCCCAGGACAGCAGAGATAAAGCTGCATTTTCACTGAGTCGCCCAAAAATATCAAATAAATAAATGTGCTTCCAAAAAATGGGCTGCCGAAGGCGAGAAACTGAAACCAGTCTCACAATCCAGATCTTATGCAGGTAACAGGACATGCAATTAACAGGACCGTATTTCTAGCTTTTCTTATAGTGCAAATCTTAAACTGAGCTGTCATATATCTTTATATATGTATATATTATAATTAATACATACAATAGTGTGTATGTGTATATCTGTATATAAACACCTATATAATAAATATAATGTGTGTGTAGCTAAAAGTCATATGGAAAACTTACCAGGTAAGGGGGCATACAGGGGGATATAGGGATTCTGTGGTCATACAGGGGGACTAGAAATGTATATTCATACCCCCCGAGTTTCCGGGGGCTGAAATTGGGACACATAAGCCCTGCCTCTTTTTAATGCCGCAACCGCGGCAATGGTTAGAATTTGAAAACAATAAAAATAAAATGGTAGCAGGACAAACTGGCACAGCGGGACAGTCACCCAAAACCGGGACAATCCTACTGTCCTTGGGAGATGTGTGTATATTGGTCACCCCACATGGTTTGCTATTGGTGTCCTAGTTCTGTGTACTGTAGGTTCATTCTTAATATATATATATATATATATATATATATATATATATATATATATATTTCCTAATCTTATAATCTAATCAATGTTGTCTTGTTTACTTGTGCAGTAAGGAGTGGCATTATTCCGTTGCAGCAGGGAAGGGTCCCTGTCTTCTGGGACAACAATACATACGCTATATACAAGTGATACCTAAATAGCTTCCCTAATTGTAACAGACACTCCCCTTCCATGTCCCCATGTGTGCATGGTGACTATGCGGCAGGGAACCGGCATCACATGGAACATGGAAGGGGAGCGTCTGTCACAATTGGGGAAGCTATTTAGGTATCACTTGTATTTATGTATTGTTTTTCCTGAAGACAGTTTTATTAAACTTGTGCCGTATTTTTCCCTGCATGATATATATACCGGTATATATTTACACATACACTGGAGGATGTTAAGAGCAAGACATTGAACCACATATCCACTAATCACAATTTAAGGTGTTATTATATATAAAAATAATATTATGAGAGTGATTGCTTTTTGTCTATTATGTGTCTCTTGCACTGTATATTTTGTTTTGTTGATGTTTTTAGATTTGAAGGAATATTATTGGTAATTTGAAGATTTAGCAGTCACATGGAAATATTATAACCTGTCCTGTCCTTCTTCATATTCATTCAAAAACACTTGAGCATAGTACACATAGTATACACGAGTGAAAGATGATTGCTAATTGTGTGCCAGTCATATAAGTAATATATAAGTAATATTTTTCCGTATTGTATAGCGGTGGCTAGGGTGTAATCTGTAATATAAGGTGGTGATTAGGATGCTCATGTATTGTATTGGCAGTTATAATGATGCAGTTTGTATTGTGTTTAATAAATGGCAATTGGCAAAAAGGTGGTCACTAGAGTGCACTCTGTATATATATATGGACGTCACTAGGAGGTTGTCCGCACTTTGTATTTACTATATAGTGGTGACTAGGATATTATCTGTATATTGTGCAGTCACTTGGGAATTGTGTAATGATAAGTTGGACATTTTCTTTATTGTATATTAGTGACTAATATGTGATCTCTTTTATTGTGTATACAAAAATAAGTTCTGTACACATTTATTCCCTTCAAATATTAAAATGTAAAATAGGAAAATGCCAAACGTCCTAGCACTGGCCCTCCATGTGGGCCATTAGTGTTATGGAAAGGAGCAGTATAATGGAGGGGGAGCATATGAGATGAGATTGTCAGGGGAGGGGGGGTCATCATTTTAGTTCTGTTATATTATACAAGATTAGGGAGTCTAATGTTCATATGTCAGGCTCTGTCGGCAAGGCGCCCTGCAGTTTAGCGACCTGCTTCGCTTTGGGAGGGGGGTTCGATTCCGATATCCCTATCCATTAACAGTGGATCCATTATCCACTCGTTTTAATTGCATATACCATCCACAAGAGCAGCCACTTCATTTAATCCTGGTCAGTGGCACCCTAGACAGCTACCTGATGGAAGCGGCGGACCTGCATATTGGGCACTATTATGGGATCACTACTCCCAGCCGTACCCTGAAATGTTTGTGTAAATAATATATAGTGGGATTTGAGCTACACTATGGACAAGTAAAATATTTTAATGTACAATGTGTTTTTTTTCTTTCCCTCTAAATTAGGGAACACAGAAATAGTAGTGAACCCATAGGGACCCATCAGATTATGCAATCACTAAACAGAAGAAACAAAATTGGGTTTCCGGCAAATGTAAGGATGTGTAAAGGAGGCGAAAGCCATAAATTATTCTTATTATGTGAATCATGTTTAGAATGTACTAGTATTTTATTTTTGTGACAAGCTGCATAGAATATTAAATCATGATAAATCTTTCTAAACCAATTTGCCATAAATGACTCTTCACTGGTAGCTCCGATTCCTCTCTGTGCATTTTAATAAAATGTTTTGATTCATTCCCAGATTATCTTCCAAACAAGTCAAGACACCACAGTGCACAGACAGGAGCGAGAGCGCCGCGCTTCCGTGCTGACACAATACTTAATAGCGCGTCTAATAAATCAGACCACCCTTTTGTGTGCTGTAAAGCTGAATGCTTGGCAACTGCGGCGGCCTGACACCGAGGCAAGCGCGCTTTACCTCTCTTTATGGCGAGCAAAGGCAAATAGCGTTTGACCTTAAAATACTATTTGCCTTTAGTACATCAACCCCATGGGTTAACCAGTTGTTCCGACTACAAGTTGCCTCGGCGTCTGCATCTTGTTTGTGCTCAGTCTCTGCACTTAGGTTTCTAGAAGTTGTGCCAAGTGCATTAGTGCTGGAAAGCTATAAATTTTAAGGAGCCAGGAGCTCCGTAACTCAGCAAAGTCCATAGCGATTTTGTTGGGAAAACAACGTCTCTCCTCCCTTTCCTATCTTATTTACGGCTTTGTTTTTCTCCCAGTTGCCCTCTCTGGATCCTGCATGGTGGGTCCAGAGAGAGCAGCCCCCCATAAAACATCAGCAGAGCACAAGTTGTTACTCCCTTCCCTCTCTCTCTTTCCTGTGTCTAAGAATCAATATTAATTCATTATCTCCAACACTTGCCAGATATATTTATTCCCCTCTCCACCCTCCCCCTGCTTGCACACAAACACACACGACTTCACTCCCAATCCATTAACCAACTTGATTTATGTGTCCCGTGGATGGTTAACAAATAATATTATAATATAAAAATATATTGTAAATAATAGCATGGTATTTCTAGAGAGTATACGCATATGGAGCGGTGAAGCTGACTAGGGTGAATGTTATCTGGAGGTCAGCGTGAGCATAAGTAATTAAAGTTTCAGAACTGAAGGGTGTAAGNAACAAATAAAATATAGGAGGTATAAATATAGGTGTAAGCACTTAGAGGGTCATAAAAAGTGTACATTAAATATATAAATCTAGGTGCACTTAGACGGACAATATGTCAGATGTTTGCTGATGCAAGGCACTCATTGTGTCAGATGTAACAGGTTTGTCAATAGACTTTTTTTTAATTAACGTAAAAAACACTTGAAACTTCCAGACGGAGTGACAGACCGAGGTCTGACGGGAAGTGAGTTTTGGCTTAGAGAAAAATGGAGAAAGATTGAGGGACAGGAGTAGCATTTACATTATGTGAAAAAGGAAACAGATATACAGGGAAGCCAAAGGGAATTCAGGGCTCCAGTGCAACAACTCCCCTCTTCCCCCTGACCCCATTGCTGATTATCAAACATAATGGGGATGTGTACAAACCAATGAGGCCATTCAAAATCTATCCTTGTGTGTCTCCCACTGTCCAAACCCAAACTACCCATAAATATACTTTACTTACCTTTGCAGTCTCCCCACTACTTCTTTCCTGACTGGTTTTATAGATGTTCTGCTAGGCAATAGTGAACCTGTACAGCCCAATGGAACAGTCATAGTCAACCAGGACAATGAAAATCAGCATCTGTGCGGGTCTCCCTGCAGGCCTGGGCCCAGGTAATTTCTACNTACTCTCCCNTAGCTCTNGGCACCCTTGCCCACAAATTGTTTTAAGTTTATATGGATGATGAGAGCAGATTAATATGTAATCCATGCATTTGGNGGGTGAACCACAGTTTCAAGNAATGCAAAAAAAAACAAAAACNCAAATCTGNTNCGCAGATACGAAAAGCATTTATAACACATTGACACCAACTCTAATTNGTAAGTTACAGGGAAAAGCATAGAGCACCCTCTGAACTGTGACATNGTATGTCCAGCTAAAAAACAGCTCCCTTATTGTATTGTTACCCTTGTAGAATGTAGAAATTTGGAATNTGTCCATGTTTGTCTATACGGATAAATGGGTAGCTCTAGAGGTTTCCTTAAAATGTTAGTGCATTTATGGAGCAGGGTTTTATTTCAGAGCAAAGCAAAGGGAAGTTTACATTCACCTCTTGGGGATGCGATCTGCTTTCTGCTGGTGATTCATCAGGACAGGCTGAAAGCAGGCTGCGGTGACATCGCAAATTAAACGTGACACACGCATGTCACTGAGCTACTGCACATGCACGTACACTTATCTGAAACAGGGCTGCATCTTTGCTTACAGGAACCACTTAACCCCTCGGTTGCACCAGGCCAGTACAGCAATATCTAGTCCTCCTCTTGCCAATATCTTGGTGGAGCAGCCCTGTGCTTAGATCCGGGCTGCTTTCCATGTGATGAGCTCGGGGAGGGGAAGGTTTATTTAGCCAGAAGAGAAGCAGAGTTCAGTTCTAAATATTTGATGTTTTAGGATCGTTAAGCATAATTAAATACACTGATGTTAATGCCATCCGCTCAGTGGAAGTGACAGGCGATAACTGCTGCATTTTATGAGTCCTTTGGGGAAAGACTCACACACTTCCCACTCTACTTCTGTCTATGGAGCAGATGATGGTAGCGGCAATAGTAGATTGTCTATAGACAGCCATACAATGATGTATAAACTCATCAGACCTCCATGATGCTGCTGAACATTACAGTGTATTAAGCTACACAAAGAATTCTATTGTCCACATCATAATTACCATATAGTCCTGAAAACATGGCACTGACGATTGCACGCACAGTCATTCACTAACAGACTAATGCATGGTATACACCGCTAGCCATTCCCTGTGCACAAATGGCTTTCCAAGAAAGCCTACCCTACCCTTCCAAACTTAAAATGAAGTAGTCTATTAGCACACCTCTGCTTTACACTGTAATACTACTGTAAGCCCCACTCACTTGTGAGCACATCCCAGCTTCCATGGAAAGAGCGACATTTGTAGGATATCTGGATAGCGCAGACTGTGTATGAATCAGGTTGCACAGATGCATGCGCATTCACAGATTGTAGAAATGGACAATATAGCATTTGTTTTGATAGCCTGCTACATAATTGGTTCCTGATGCAAAATTTAAGCAANAGCACAATTTGAGGTAATGGCCCGTAAGCTTGATGAATCCCAGTCCCATCACTTTTCACAGAATATCCCCTTTTACACATATNTACTAGTGAGGATCTTCTGGCATCACACTGGCCTGTTCCTCTGATCCCAGCATNTCACACATCAGAAATACACCTGTAGCAATAATTGTCTGACTATTTATAATATATTAAAGTTAAATCAGTAGTTTTCAGACTTTTATTATTAAAAAGAATGCTTTTATANTCATTGTTATATTCGTTGTTCAGCGTTCGGCCATATTTGCGCACGCCATCACCGGATACCATAAGCAATGCATTCTTNTGTGAGAATTGCTGCTGGAAAGAACATGCAATCTGCACCCTTAGAGGAGTGTGCCGGGTAACATCAGATGAAGCTCACTCTTATTGCTAACTATTTGTAGTCACAATGCAATATATATATATATATATATATATACACCTCCAGGAGAGGTTTAATAGGAGGGACACCTGTTGCTAAGCCATCCAGGATAGCGGTACCAACCTAGACCTATGACTCATAAACACAACAGATCCTAAGACAGCAGAGCCAACCTTTCCCTCTATACACAACTACACAATGATCTATATTAAAGACAGACGAACACAAGGCAAAACAGGTTGCAGCCTCTCAATGATACACAATACTACAACAATGGATTCAATTCCTCGGCCGTACACAACAATATAGCAATTGTGCCTGTATATCAGTAATACACATCACTGTAACAGATATGCCTGTCTATTATATAAGAACATGGTGTTATCATTACAATGCAGGGATAGGAATAGAAAGCCACTAATGATTGCATTGTGATGTGGGAACAATTGGATAAGGACAGGGGGCCCCACCAACAATATACGCAATGTGGATTCCAAATGGTGCTCAGGTCAATGTACCAGACTGCTGGGACACCAATTATTTTAAGTGAGACCATTGATGTATAGTGAGGNTTAACGTGTGATAGTTGAACTATAATACGTTGGGCACATATTGTCGTACACAGGATTAGATTCCACTGCATCATTTTATTTGCTCATTTTAATTCCGTGTCCCTTTTCTCTATGCCCATTTTCAGGTTGTGCCTGATCTGTGTATATTCCTTCTGCTCGCTTCTTCTCCCTCCCTCCTTTTCTCCTCCTCCTCTTCTCCGTCTCTCTTCTCTCCTCCTCCCTCTCTCTGTGCCTTTGCTCTAATGCATTTCACGCGCGTGCCCTGATATTCAATACAATCNTTATTCACTCCCCTGAGAGGTTGCCCTGAGGGGGTCAGGATAGCAAGTGCATGCACTATTTCCACAAGGGGTGTACATACATGGAGGGGGGCTGAATCTCAGAGACCATTGGACCAAGGAAGAAACCTCTGTTTATCGTATATGAAAATCGCCTGTCTACATGGTCTTCTGCACTGCGATGTATAAGAGAGGTGAGAAAGATCCCTTTCCATATTTCTCCTCATCTCTCTTCTGCATTTATTCTACTCACAGCTTTTACTACAACATTTCAGTTGTATTGGTAGAGATATGTAAATCTATATATCTGCCGATAGATAGATAGATAGATAGATAGATAGATAGACAGATAGATAGATAGGTAGATAGACTTTTATCTAACTCCTTGCTATATAACTCTCCTATGCTGTATCTTATAACTATTCCTATTCTTATGTCTCAAATGCTGTGTAAACCTCCCAGTGCTACATGTAACCCTTATAAATGACATGTATTTTTTCCTATATATACTTTCATATGTTACTAATAACCGCCACAACTTCTCAGACCACTCCATATAATTGTACCCCCAGATACTTCTCATAGTGTAAATATGGGTGACATCTCTAAATAACATTCATTTCTTTCNAGTATCTTGTCTTCAGTACTCGGCGCATACAATGCTACTACTTAATGTACCCAATCAGAACAATACTCCTGTTGCATCCTATTCCCTCTCTTCCTATGTTTCTCCCTGGATTGGACACTTTAAAGCTCGTATGCATTAGTCCATGGCTTGATGATCAGATGCCAGCACCACNGACCCCATCCTGACCCTTATACGTTAGGTGTAATTCCTATTTAAAGGGACTTACTCCCCTGTGTCGCCTTACCATGTCTCCTCACGTCTGCTTCCTCCGCCTCTCACCTCATTAAGAAACCTGCAAAGCTTGGCAAGTATCAGATTGAAACTCTTTCGCTACCCTTCCTCTTCCCCACCTTCTGTTAACACATTAGGAGCTCATACACTTCGATTCTGGTTCATCTGACAATTGTACTCGTTATTACGAAGANGTTTAATTAGCCTGAGACGATACTTGGGTTCACAGCGCACAGACAGCACTGTCTGTTCTCACTTCCCTGTCTCCCCCCCCCCTCTCCTCGGCCTGCTTTTAGATTGTGTGTATACCTCCGGGCTCTGTTATATCTGCCACATTTCTCGATTCATGACTGGTGTGTATGTATGTGTGCGTGTGTGTGTATGTGTGTGTGATGTCTTTTGTGAGAAAGAAAACCAAAGGGGCAAGCTGACTTAAAATAATCCAACGCCATACACAACCCTTCAACAGCTGTATGCCTGTGAAGTCAGGGTGAGGGTATGGAGTATGCTAATTATACATCATTGTGTAAAGCTATGTACGCGCTTCATGGTGCATGTGCGGAAAGCCTTACACATATCCANTCTCTATACAGAGTATTATATCGCNTTATGTGTCACTTGTCCAACTAAATTCTGTCATATTCTGTTGGCAAAGTATCAGTGCTCNCCATGCAGGTTAATGGTGTCTTCATTAATAGACAGTTATTTATGTGCCCATGTTTACCATATTAGCACCAGGGATGTATTAATGTGTCACAATACCTTATTAGCAGAAACCTACTTCTTTAATGTCGGCATCAAGCTGTCACTGATTACCCAGAGCTTTATGTAGTGTTAGGCTAAACACAATAGGATTGAGAGCATCGACTCATTGATGAAGAAGAGGGTAATTAGCAGATTTAACAATACGACAGCAAGCTATCTCTTCCAATGTAAACATCTTATTATCACTTATGCAAAGGTCACATTACAACAGATTGCGCCTGCTTTATGAAATGACATCTCTCTCCTTTTGCTCCCCCACAGGTATTAAAACATTTCGAAAACCACCCAAGCAATCTGCAGATCAGGAAACGGCAACATCGCCATATGGTTTTGCATGGGATTATAAAATGACAACGTAAGCGGAGTGTGCAGTCTTCCCTACTCGTTCTTCCAGGCATCGCTTGTCACCAGTGTTCCCATCTACAGAAAAAGTCAAATAGGTACTTAATGCTCTCGAGTGTAACAGTCAGTGGTTATATGCCGGCCAGGGAGGTTCCTCGTGTTCCTTGGAAAAGATCAAGCCACCAGTCGCTCATGAATGCAGACTGGTGAAAGGTCTCCAGGTCCTTCAATCGCGTTCTCTTGGTCACGCAACATTGCACTTATTCTATACATAAAGCCCCCCCTCCGTCTGTGTCTTGCCATGAAACAGAATCACTCGCTGCTGTGAAAAGGAGGAATAGGAGGGGTGGAATTAAAAGGCAAAAACCTCTAAGAAGGGAAAAAGAACTTGAAAGAAATGTGCTAATCCAATTTACTAAGCCAGACAGTGGAATAAGCCCTGTCAGGTGCAGGGACCAGACCCTCCGTGGATTGGATGATTCTCTTACTACTCTTTGTTGGATTTACAAATGCCTGGGAAGTGAGATGGAGAACCCAGTGTAACGGCTACAGGAGGAAGCAGATGCCTTCAGTCTCTCACTAAGAGGTATGTAGATGTGCCTGCCGAAAACAAATGTGTTTGAAGAGCCATGCGGAAAGATACACGTCTTTCCTTGTGCTGCATNTGTTTACCTCATCACAATATTTGTAAGGTGAACCTGATTAGAAGAAGAAACATCGGCCATTAAGTATTCATGAGTTTACCATATTTCTCAGTCAGCGAGCAATTAAGAACAGAGAAACGGGTTGTTCACTGAATGGATAAAAATGCTAAAATAATGAGAGAATACAAAATGTACAATGGTTTTTATTATTAATAACTTGATGTTCAATCCAGTACAATGAAGTCATATAGTTATATATATATATATATATATATATATATATATATATATATATATATAGCTGAGAAATACTTGAGCTAATGTGTATACTGGAAGAAAAGTGTTGCTGCTATAGCGGGGAGAGGTTGGGGGCCTGGCAGCAATTGATTGCATTGGAGTTATAGATCTCTGGTCCCATCAGAGCCACATTGTGGTTGTGGTTGGGAAGAGAGATGAGTAGCTTATATAAGCGTCAATATATTATAACAGCTTCCTATTGGTCAGTGTGGTAGTAACCTCAGATGCGCAAGCAAAATGTTGGCTTTGGTGAGAGGTGGGGTTATAAGAAGCCATAGACCGGAATCCTATGAATAGCCTTCACTGTATGTTAAATCTTTCAACAGGTGACTTCAGTATANGATATNGTCTTTATACTCACAACAGTGTCTGAGCTAGAANACACTCCACAATGCAGTCCGCAGCAGTGCCCAGGCATTTTCCTGAGTAGTGCATTAGCAAGCCAGTAATAAATGGAATTGACGAATAACACAGCCATTTTTACCTGTCTCCCAGTTGTACATTGCATAGAAATATTTTCCTGGTAATGTCATCTCACACGACAGTTTATGAAGAATCACATCAGCCGCTCAGACTAGAGGTTCATTAACATGACAATCACAACTCATAGCATTTCCCTGACATGCCAG
>JABWIB010007394.1:4429-20875 GCA_016617825.1 Platyplectrum ornatum
GTCAGTATCTGTGTGCAACATGCAACAATAAAGCATTCTCCCTGCATGCACACACTGACATTCATTTTACCTCCCCTGCAATTCAACATGGTTTTACCCACTCTTGAAAAATCTTACGATTGGAACAATTTATCTTATAGTGTATGGCCAGCTTATGTGTATGTTTTGTACCAAACTATATAGAGTCATGAGGATATCCCTTTGGACATTGCATTTGTGTTATTTGTGCATCATGACAACTAACAATCCTATGTGACAAATTAATGGTGGGCCGCCAATCATCTACTTCAGGCATGTATCACATCCTATAGTGCCGGGCCTGCAGTGGACAACGGTCTCTCTGAGGAAGTCGCAACCCCATGCTGACGATGGCACGACCCACCCTGGCTCTACATATAGGGAGAGACAACTCTCCCCACACATATTCACATGCACAACCCTTCCTTAGGTTTTCTCTACCATCCTTGCTTAAATACAAGGAAGTGGAGAGCGCTGGATAGTAGCCAGTAATGTAATATTACCATTCTACCCCTGTGCATAATATATCTACACCCTCTAGATAAATAACAGTTTTCCTATAGACCCATAAACTACGGTGTGACCATGCACATCTATGGTGTGGAAAACACATTGATATCCACATATTGGGCCAATGTGGTGAATATTCCCTATCTCTGGCTTTTACTCAAGATGTAAGACAATTGGTGGACGGATTTAATCATGTAAAGCATAGAGGAATGAAGGGTTAAAGATTTACCGCTAATTTAAGCTCCCTGGGTGGGTAAGATACAGAAGGAGAACACTTACCAGTGGTATTCTGGGATTGGCAAGTGCATATAGAGGTATAAATGAAAGCCAGCACGGGAAGTAAATCTCTTGGTATCTTGGAATCTTACCTCCATCCTTCCCTAATGTCCATTCTCTCTTATTAGCGTGTTTTTAGTGGTCTATGGTGGAAATCAGGTTATGACTGGTTAGTTCTAGAAGTTGTCGCAGATAGACTTCCCTTACCTACATTGATGGATGATCGGTGGATTTATGTGGCACCATTAAAGTCTTCTGGCTGTTTAAGTTGGTCCCAGATTTTGAGCTTTGATGATACCCGTGTATCTGGTGGAAGGGGTCATGATGGAGGGTCTGGCAATTATATGCAATGTCTGAATGCTCTGTGCATTAGCCCTCATTGTTAAAGTGTTTGGGATGACTAAGAAGCTGTGGAGGAACATAAACAACACGTCACATAGTCTTTTCTTAATTAGATTAACATGTTCCCCGTCAGTACGCCCGGCTGCTTTTCCTCTTGCGCACACGTCATAATTTGTCACCCGAGTTTGCTACCACTATACACACTACAAACGACATATATGCCCTTCTGATTAGCCAGGGTCTTTGCTGTCATTCCTGGTCTTTACTTACACGTAACAATTTGCGTTTCCTGTGAACCTCTACCGTCGTTGCTCTGCCTGGGGACTTTGGTAAATGCGGTCAGCCAAATTGGTGAGCCTGACATAATAATTGCAGCAGTGTTTGTGTAGCTCGTACTTTAGACTAATCATTTGATTTTTAGAGGATTGTGTGTCTTAACACAATGAGACGATGATGCAATGATGAGTTGTATGCGTTCTAGACACACGCCACCTTGCAGACAGACATGGGCCGGAGACGTGCAGACATATGTTATGTTAGTAAATCTGTATGCATGTGCAAAACTAATGCATATGTGTCAGCTTACACCGGCCCACGCTGATCCAATATTACAGATCCTTGGCGGCTTTTACAAACATGTATACATGGCATGCTTTCACATTCTAATAACATATTCATTGTGAACACTTACACCTCTACGTGAGACCCTCAATGAACGTGGGACCCTCACAAATGAAATAAAGTGGATTATTTATATCTCTTTTAGCTGCTCAGAAAAAAACCATTTAGAGAAATGGGACATTGCTGACATACATCGTATGTGCTAAATGCACCACGAGCAGAAAACTGTGAAAAATTGCCCGAACAGACATTGAATCGGCCCCTATGTGTCATCACAATAATGCCAGGTACAAATAATATGAATGGGTGGCTCAGCAGATAATAAGGACCAGGGGGTATATTTACTAAGCGGTGAGATTGCAGTGAGATTTGAAAGTGGAGATGTTGCCTATAGCAACCAATCAGATTCAAGCTTTCAGTTTCATTTTACACACTGAAGAATGTGAACTCGAATCTGATTGGTTGCTATGGGCAACATCCCCACTTTTCAATCTCACTGCAATCTCACCGCTTAGTAAATATACCCCCAGGGGTGCAGATTTTATGCTAGAATCAGTCTATGGCTAAATAATTGTTTTTGTAAAGATTATTTGGAAGCATTATAAAAGTAACAATACAATGGTAAAGGAAAGAGAATGATGGGGGTACACATTGGGATTTTCACACAACACATTGAAGCATTGTTTCAGCCAGTGTATATATCTTTTGGACCTAGAATAGCCACAGGCAAAAGATTCCTCTGCTGTACTGTAACCTGTAAGTATCTAACCCAAGTGTAAGGGTCCCTGTGTTTTTCCTTTTTGATTTTGTTATTTGTTTTCTTTTGTACAAACCTAGGGCACAAGTGTGACGTTTTCACTCCAACAAAAGTCTCCAAACTTGTATGATGAAGCACAGCTCTAGTCTATTATAAAATTATTGTTAACTATAGCATACACAAATAGAGGAACCAGGGATATGTTTATGCTGTAACATTTCTCATCTCTTATAAACACTTTAGCACAATCTCCCTGCGATCCAGCACTCATCAGATCTGGCAGTTTTCTGACTACGTATTTCCATCCACTTTCATATATTACCCGGCAAACAAATAGTTTCTCATGAAATCCATGTTGATCAGGTTTTTTTTTATGATTTTTCCATTAATGATATTTCCATTAACTTCCCCACTTTCCAATCTCACTGCTTAGTAAATATACCCCATGGTGTAGGTATGTGTGCATCTGTATCTGATACATATCCCAAGTATAGGCAGCCTAGGGAATACTGTGATGTATTGCATGTGGGTTTACTTCTTAAGTGGACCATACACTATAAGATAAATTGTTCCAATCGAAAGATTTTTTAAGAGTGGGTAAAACCATGTNGAATTGCAGGGGAGGCAAATTGAATTAATTGCTGTAATCAGCATTACAGGTGAGAGATGATGTTTCCTAGCCCAAGTGTAATAACAGTGTAAGAGTAACGCTGGTCAGTATCTGTGTGCAAAATGCAAAAATAAAGTATTCTATCTGCATGCACACACTAACATTCATTTTACCTCCCCTGCAATTCATCATGGTTTTACCCACTCTTGAAAAAAGCTTTAGATTGGAACAATTTATCTTATAGTGTATGGCCAGCTTTAGTTACTTCTTACTATTCTTATGTACTACATGAACCACCCCTAGGAAGTGTGTTGTATGCATGTGTGTACACACACAACTGCCACTGGCTGTGTCCCTATGGGTGCTTTTTCTGCATGAAATGCCAACCATTCATTGAAACTTAAGAGCTGATAACACAAATGGATGGAGATTTTCTAGCAGTAAGCAAACAGGAAATCTTCAGCTACTTATTAGGTCAAGACAACACAGAATGCATAAGAACCAGATGTATTAGAAATAAAATAAGCCTGTGTGATTGATAGGTCCAAAGTTTACCTATGTCTATACAGTTTAATTCTGAAAAGGGATGTGATTACTTAGTGCTAATAAAGATTGGCAGTTTTGTTTTTCCAATGCTAATTAGTAGCGATGAAGACAACTGTGTAAATAAATAAACATTTCTTTTACTCCATCGATAATGCAGGCACACAGTGACACAAATGAAAATGCTACCTACACAATTCCAGTGTTGCCATTAGTCTTATTTAAAATGATAACATGAAAAAACTGGTACAATTTGTTACATTGTTTAGATGTAAGTCCAGGGTGTTTGGGCTGAAAAGGGATAGATTGGATTTCAGACTGAGGGGCCAATACAAAGCCACTTCGCGTAGTATTTTCCCCCTTTCGCTATTTGTGTAAGGGACAAAACTCTGGACTTTTTAGCTTGTGGGTCATAGAGCCGTATATAAAAAGCTGTGATTTCTTTTTCTCACCTTCTCGCCTTTGCGCGCATTGATTCGGCCCCTGAGTATTTTTAAAGGCTGGTGTCTCTCATCAAAACAAACTTTGTTAGAATCAGTATTGGTCAATAATTGGGAGCAGTATAAAATGCAAAAATATAGTTGTGTGCATGATTGCTAACGTGTTGAATACCAAGAGGACCAGTCACAGAAGAAGGGTGACCCAGCATAAATGCTGTTAGAAAATTATAAAAAGTTATAAAATTATAAAATTATAAAAAGTTCTAGAAGCAATGTAACCACCTATTCCATTGTGGGATTTCACTCCATGCATACCATAACTGTCCTCAGTAGTCAGACCCATAAACATAGTATTGTACCAATCAGGAATGTAGCAATGTATTTTCCGTACACATTACATCTCCCATCTTGTGAGTCCTCAGCATTCCAGACTAACTTGTAGTTTGACAAAATCTGGAATGTCACAAGTTGACCATTAGAATCTGGATCATACTATACTATGCTCATAAGACAATAAATGTAATTCCTGAATTATGGGAGGGAATGCCAAAGGATGGGAAGTATAACATTACAAAAATCTCCAAGTCTGAAACTTCTAAATTATTCGTAAATAGGTTTTGGGAAGAAATGAGGCCCAATCAGACAATGTCATATTCCAGGGTGGCTGAAGAAAGCCAGTAGACATGGTGCACATGGGCCTGAATTCTCTAAACTTCAGGATTGGAAAAGTGGGGGATGTTGCCTATAGCAACCAATCAGATTCAAGCTCTCAGTTTCATTTTACATACTGGCAAGGGGGGCCCTCGAAGACACAGCAGTTCCGGCTGCACTGACAGCCAGCTCTGCTGAGGAATTGGCAGCGTGGGGAGGCCTGGAACCACAGGGCCCTAGGCTGCCAACTATGCCTATGCCTGGGGCTGCCTATGTGCTCAGCCTATCAAGGACATGACAGTTGGACGGCTGAACTGAGTTTCAGGAACAGTGTCCCTAGGCGTCCAGGGGACAACTGCAGTGCTGGAAGCCACATAAGTCTCAGAAACCACATAGGTCTCTGGAACCTCATGGGCCCAGGTGCTGTGCACTGGCTCCACCAACGGTAGTTCCGTCTCTGCCAGAGAAAGACCTTGCATTCCCCTCAGTCTTGGTGAAGTGTAACCCATTAGAGTAGATCTAATTGTACCCATACCGGGTTCAGGACTCCCCAGTCCCCATACATTCAGCTGTCTACAGACAGACCTTGGTACAGACATACCATAAGTTTTAGTTTGTAAGTTCTTCTCCTGGGTCTCTTGAGGTAACTGAACCAGGTATCCCTTTGGTGGTTGCTGTTACAATCCCCAATATCCTATAGAATGTAAGCTTGCGAGCAGGTCCATCTTCTACACCCATTCTGTCTGTTACCACCCAGTCATGTCTTATTGATTGTTAAAATTGGAAAGCGCTACGTAATCTGATGGCGCTATATAAAAACCTGTTAATAAATAAAATACATAAATTGTTAGTTCACAGTTCTGGGAATACAGCCAGGTTCTATCAGGGATGAAGAGAGTCAATCGTGCCCCTGGGTCAGCTCTGACACTCCTTTCGTCTGAGCTGCTCAGACTGGAAACCAGTTGGCACCGCAGAAAGCACTGACCCGGGTCAGTGCCCACAAGGCACCGGATTCATTATCCTTGTACCAGAAGGGGATGGACGTAGGGTCAAACCTGGGTCACCTTTTCATTAGGATGGGGCAAGTCTTTAGCCATCATGGCATCTTCACCAAAAAAACAAAACAGTAGTTTCATTTAATTTGTGCTGTGGTTACTATAATAACTATACACCGGGTTGTGGAGTTCAACATAAACAAAAACCAGGTCCAACACAGGATAAATATAGGAAGATAAACACAATATAGCCAGCAATGGAAAATGTTCACTGGCAACTATTAAACAGACAGCACGGGCAAATGCAGGATTTTGGAAGGGGGGTTTCCAAAACATGTATGGTGTTGTGAAGATAGTTCATAAAGTATATATTGGGTATATTAGGTGTCAGGTGTATATTTGGGTATATAGTAGTTATACAGTTTTTTTTTATAGTGTAATCTCCAAACCATGAATATACCCTGCATATATTACAATATGTGATATACCCTTACCCCCTAATATAACCAGCATATAATACAGCAACATTAAGGAGGGGTTTCTGGGCAACCAGAAACCCCCCTGCGTTTGCCTATGGACAGAACAGTCAAT
The DNA here is from genome assembly GCA_016617825.1 of Platyplectrum ornatum. Classification (NCBI taxonomy): domain Eukaryota; kingdom Metazoa; phylum Chordata; class Amphibia; order Anura; family Limnodynastidae; genus Platyplectrum; species Platyplectrum ornatum. Next base: position 10,784 of record JABWIB010007394.1, read on the forward strand.
CACTACTGGAGAGACAAGCCCCCAGCTCTGATTGACCCGGTTTTGTCTAAGCAACATCTGGGGCAATCAACAATATTTGCACATGCTCAGACTCAGGACAGCTGTAATTGTGCTTTTAATGTGGTCAGTCCTTCTCTACCTACCATCCAACATCAATTGTTGTTGTAATAAAATAATTATTGAATATCAATAAATTAAAGATAGTATTCATCATTCACTGTGCTGAATAGATGAAATAGATACAGTCACAGATTTTAGACCCAGAACAAATTATACTGACATGACCTCAACACAAACCACATGTCAGATATCAAATGCTGAACTTTGAGGTCCCTTAATAAAATCAAAGCCATCATTTACTTTCTGAAACAATTATACTTGTCTTTTGTCAATATCAAAATAGCTACATAGAAAAAAAGAGGCGTATTCATTGCTTGGGTCTGTTCCTTGATTACAAAATAGAAAAAGGATAGAAAAAATGGAGATACGTTAAAAAATCAACTTGATAAAAGCATAAAGCTTTTTATTCACACACCACAAAATGTTGATTTTTAAAAGATGATTACACCAATGCCATGAAAAAAAACAGATGAAAAGCCACTCATCTAGTCAATGGAAAAACAGAATACAATAAAATAAGTACTTATTTTATATTCCTGTTAGGAACGAATAGCACACATTGGGGGGTATTTACTAAGGGCCGAATTATGGATTTCGCTTTTACTAAGGGCCGATTTTGTGAAAAATCGCATGGCCGAATGAATTTGCGTCCGAATGTTCGTTCGAATTACAGGCTCGATTTGCAAATCGAATGTTCGATTTTGCCCTATCTCCTCCGTTGGCAAGTAAATTTACTAACGGTCAAATTGTTAAATCGACCCTCGAATTTTCGTTGAAAAAATCGCATCTCCAGGGCTCCCGATTTGAGTTTTTTTCCCTTTGCAAAGCATGTTATCCAATATGTTTTTAAACAAAAGTGCCACAATTTATTAAAGCCTATACATATGCTCACGATAAGATAGGATGCTTCTTGTATGGATTTTTTTTTTTTCATGTTCCAAAAAATACATACTGCTATTGGTCCTGATCCAAAAAAATATGGCAATCAAATGTGCGTACAGTAAAGTGTTGTTACTGCCTGTGACAAGAATGGGACAGCCTGCCTCGAAAAGTCATTCATGAAACTTCGATTTGACAGCCTGAATTCGAAGCGCGATTGTACAAAATCGAGGGTCTGAAGGCATAAATCGCTGCGAATTCGGGGCGAATTCGCGCCGAAAATTCGGACCACATCGCGGTCGAATTCATTCGACCATCAAAAAGCGAATCTTCGTAAATACGAAGATTCGCGTCTCAGTTCGAATTCAAAATCGAAGCGATTTGCTCCGATTTCTATTCGACCAGACAATTCGACCTTTAGTAAATACCCCCCATTGTCTGCTCTACCAGTAATAGTGACCTAGGCACTTGGACTCACTTGCCAGTTATAGCATCTGCTACCCCGCTCCAGTAGTCTGCATTGTTCCAGCCTCAGACCATATTCCTGCCTTGTTCATTCTTCTTCCCTCACTGGTTCACTCCCTAGTACCAGCTATTCTATTTTTGTTATTATCAGTCTGCGGTTACTTCTCCGTTATCCTATCTCCGGTTTAAGGGAGATTCTGTTTGCGGCCACAGCCTGCAGCTGCAAGTCTATCCCTACCGTACATAGAGTGTCATTGTTTGTGTACCTATCTTAAGACCAGCTGTCCGTAGAGTGCATGTGTGCTCTTGCGGATCCCTAGGCATACAGAACAATGTTTCTTGCGCTAGGAGATCCATTCACTGGGCCGTCCACACCCACTTTTATTACACTAGGTGGGGGGGAGGAGGTATATTTAAAATATACATACAGTAGGGACAGGGTTTGGGGGACCTGTGCAGATCAGTGAGGCAGGGGTATAGCAGCAATAACAGTGCTATTCCCTGCTATCCCCACATTTCCAAGCAAGGGCTATAAGGGGTGCAGACAGGGAGACATAATTCCTGAATATTCAGCTCAACGTACAGGATTTTCAGATCCATTTCCTCTAGTGCCTGAATAGCAACCAATCAGGGAATATCTGATATCATAATACTACTCCCTCATTGGCTTCATTTGCTATGCCCCGCCCCTCCATTTCAGTCGAGCTAAGAAGATGGCAGCAAAAGTTTTGCCGTCCAGAGGGAGTAAATCTTTACTTACCAAAAAGCTTAAGTATATAGATTTAATGTTTGGCAACATTTGTAATGTACATTATACAAAAAGGAAGATTTCTGTCTGTATTCTCACTGCTGCTGCTGCATGCCAGTGACAGTAGTGAGGGATCATTACGCTGGGTTCCTGCTCTGTATGAGCCCGGGACAGTAATCCCAACAGTCCCTCACTGTTGGCCCTGTGTATATATGTATGGATAGATATATATACATATGAGATAGAGGTATATATATATGGCATGAGTCACGATTTTGTGTCTTCCCCCAGAAGACAAAGGTTGAAAAGAGAAATAAAGAAAAGTGAGAATTCTATATATATATATATATATATATATATATATATATATATATATATATATATATATATATGTCAGGATCAGGTCCTGTAACCAGATATTTGGAAACCCCTCTTCCAAAATCCTGCTTTTGCCCCTGCATATACACATACAGTAAATGTATACATTAAGTTTATGTGTAGGCATTATTCTTTGTGTTCTCTGATTATAAAGTATCATTTTTTCTTATGCTTTTACAAGCTCCACAATGACATCATTTCTTTTCAATTTTTTTTTTTTAAATATGATAACCTCACCTTATATTATAATAGTATGTGAACATAACATAGCTTTTTGGAAGAAATTACATTGTCAACAGTCCAGTCTCACAGATTTCAAATTGTGACCTTATATTTTTTTACTATTGTAAAATGCAGCGGCATACTGTACATTCTTACTGAATTATGTGTCTACTGGTATTATCCATTTAGAACCTATAAAACCTGACAAGCACTTACATTTTTTTTGCATTTTAAAAGACCAAAAACCGGAAATGTGTCAGCCCAGTGTTTCAGATCCCTGTTCTAGTGGCTACCAGTGGTTCTTATCTCAGATATCTTCATTAGGCTACATGGTACATGGTAAGACACAAAAGGACGTTTGCACCCTGGCACAGACTGGGTGATGTATAGTTCTATCTGGTTTTTCATATGTTAAGCCCATATCTGATGGTTTCCTATAACAACTATTTTAAGAAACAGCGCTATTTGTCTACTAACCTATTAAACCTATGGTTAAATTTGCATGAAAATTAGATTTAATTTGGTTTTGTGATATCTCTAGGGCTAGTCATTTAAATAGGTTGAGGAGCAGTACCATTGCATTTACTACACGCATTAATAATATAGGGGTGATGTAGCCGGCATGACACTACTATTCTCATTCATACAGTAGCAACGGCACACATTTCTATTGTAACATGTCGACGCTACTGTATAAATTGTTACAATATTCGACTTCATTCAGTGGAAATTGGCGGGAAAAGGGTATTTTTTTTTTTGTCCTGGGTAAATTCTAGAGAAAAGAACCCCTGCAATTTTTCCGGGTTTTTGGTGGAAAAATGTTTGAATGTTGTAATATTTGTACTGTACATTATAAATAAATAAATAAATGAATGAATAAAAAAAATATATATATATTTATATATATATATATATATATATATATATATATATATATATATATAGTGTACTCTTTAGTTTATATACAGGAAATGTGATAGGGTCAATGTCACAGATTATTATGTTAAGGGTACAAGAGCATATGATCCTAATAAGTAGCTTGGTTTAACTTTACATTTATGGAGCAATGCTGATTTGTTTCTGTATCTGTGTTCAAATTACAAAACTTTAGTGAAATTAAGCTCAACTAGTGTTTAGACAGACAGCAACATGCAGAGATACATCACACACAAATATATATATATATATTCTGTGTATGTGTGTGTATATATATATATATATATATTCTGTGTATGTGTGTGGAGGAAAACCGTCACTCAGTGCACAGGTTCAGCCGCTGGACGTGCTCTTCAGGTTATAATCAGATAGAAAGATGAAGGGTATGAAGTCACTGTCCAGTCTTTCTCAACGTGCTTGAAAATTCATTTAATTCTGCACTTCAAAAGGTGAAATGTTATTTTGAAGTGCAGAATTAAATGAATTTTCAAGCACGTTGAGAAAGACTGGACAGTGACTTCATACCCTTCATCTTTCTATATATATATATATATATATATATATATATATATATATATACACACAGAAAAGCATCATCTGTTTTATAACATTATCGATTCACATGCCACTGTGTCAAGGCCTAGACATGATCGCTAATGAGTAAGTAGAAGGTCGCCAAATGGTTTTAATAACTGAAATGTTAACCTCATTACTAAGGAGCTGTTCATATAACAGTAACACTGAACAGACATAGGTGAGTCATGTTTTCCCTTAATTATTTTGATTGTCCACTCAATTTCTTTGATATTAATACAACATAGTTCTCTCTCCTCCATATGTTCTTTACGTCACTAAATACAGAGCAACAATTTCATCCTTAAAGCAATGATGTGGAGACACCAGATTTGACAACTAAACTTTATAAAATGAGTTGCTGAAAGAAGATGTACATTGTATTTTTGTGCCTTGCTGAACCCAAATAAACTTTCATTACGTTCATCATTTAATTTTGGGGATTTTTTTTACTATTTCTTTAACAAATGTTTAAATGCTTCACCCTTTAAGCACAGTACTGTAAATATACATGTCACCTTTCACTTCCCTTGACATTTCTATAAAGAATGGCTCCTACACCACATAGGAGTGAGCACAAATCAATACCTAAATACTGGGGACCAAGATCCCATTCCAGTAAATTCCCAAAAAGAGAAAAAGGTGGTATCTTTAACAGTATACACACCGTATGTTATTCAAAAATGCCAAAGCACAAATCTTCTGCATCCTATCTTAGGGCTCCATTTACTATCCCCCATATTATTGATTTCATATGATAAAGTCAGTTTTCGGACTTTATGATATGAAATCAATGTGTTTGTCATTTATAAACCCTCGGAGCGGTTATTAACATACCGCTATGAGAGAAAAATTATCGCTGTCTGAGAACCGCGATAACTGCTGTGTCCCTGCAGTCTCCCCATAGACCTCCCTTTTCCTCCCACCAATGGAGGGAGGAAAAGGGAGAGACATAAGGGGAGACTGCAGGGACACTGCAAAAAAGTTGAAAAATGTAAAAATAAAATTAAAAAAACCCGAAGTTTACTCACCTTTCAGATGGGCCCCGGGGTTCCTGGAGCCAGCGATGTTCTCCGGGTCCCAGCGCATGCGCAGTATACCGATGCTGGGACTTAGATATACTCCCAGCGCTGATATACTGCGCATGCGCCGGGACCCGAAAGAAACATCGCTGGCTCCAGGACTCCCGCGGCTCATCGAGGGACACCGAGACTCATCCAGGAACAGGTAAGTTTAAGTAAATGCTGGGGGCGATGTTGTCTGCCTCGCAGCGAGGTGCTGCGAGCCTGGACGAGTGCAATATAGCCCCCAGCGATATTTTTAGTAAATGGAGCCCTCAGTCCGTTTAGGCAAATGTGATCAAGGTGCAAGGTGTAATATTTTTTAAAATACATATTTTGGAATGCAAAAGTAACCATTCAATCATTGCATCGCCCTTTGCAACCACTTTTAAGTACTTGTATGTATTTCCACTGTCACACTTCTTTGCATAACAATGCCACATTACTGTATCTCGGTGATACTGTCAGTGAGAGGAATGGAAATACTTTACTATTGATCTGCCTGCATGGCATGGCCTTAACTGTTAAGTTTAAGCCATTTTCCAGAAGTACTATTCTAAAAGGTGCACACACTCTAGGGCCTAAATGTACTAAGTAGGGAGATTGCAGGGGTTGCCCATTATGTTACCCTTAGCAACCAAATAGATTCAAGAGTCTCAGTTTCATTTTACATACTTTAGAATGAGAGCTCGAATCTGATTGGTTGCTATGGGCAACATCCCCACTTTTAAATCTTCCTGCTTAGTAAATTTAGGCCCTGGTCTTCATCAAAGCCTGCCACAAGGACAGATAGATTTGGCTGTGTTGGATGTTCAGGTTGTTTTTGCAACCACGTAGACATAGCTATTTATCAAAGTCTAGATAAGCTATGACTAAGTTGAAAATTTCTCCTTGGGGTTCTGTAAGGAAATGTTGGCCTTATGGATACAGACATCCTATATATCTCAGCATGCAGTTCAGCTATCTCTTTCCAGAGTGACTCCAGAATGTTTCACGCAAAAGAAATCCATTCCGTTCACTGCATTTTACAATGACAAACATAGTTTTAGGTTATGTCAATTAACAGGTAGCTTTGTCCCCCAAACGGAAATAGTTAAATATTCCTTGAGTCACCTAATAATACTAAAAGATGTTAATGCAGTAATGAATGAAAACAATACAACTCCCCCAAAACAGTAAAATAGTAGTACCAGTAAAATAACATAACTCCTTAACCCCTTCCGACCCTGCACCGTATACTTATGGTGCAGGGCAAGGGTCTTTAAAGACGAGCGCCATACATGTCACTGACAGCTGCCAGGGAGGACCATGTTACTGACAGCTGATACCAGGGGGGACCAAAATTATTGTCCCCGTCCCCGGCAAAGGCCGCAATTGGCTAGTCAATTCTGACTAGCCAATTGCAGCTTTAAAGGCAGAGAAGACTGACAGATCTGTAAGATCTGTCAGTTCTCTAATAGTAAGCACAGATCCTATTAGTAGCCTGTTTGTGAATGAATAAGAGCAGGATCTGTGTAAAAAAAAACAAATTCAAATAATAATAATAATAAAAAAATAATGATAAAAAAAATGAAAAAAACTAAATCTATTGTGTCTGTGTGTAGTTTTTTTGTTTACTCTGCTCATACAAAACCTGGCATAGTAATCACAGTGCTTACTATGTTCAGCTTTTGTCAATGACACTAATATGAATATTTTAAGCAGTAAAAATTGATATTCACATTAGTTTCATTCACGATAGCCCGCATAGTAACTGCTGCGAGTACTATGCCAACTTTTGATGAATGAAAACCTGTAAAAAAAAGTAAATATTAAAAAATTAAAGGTTAATCCCTGCCCGCCCTGACAGGAAAAAAGTCCACGCTACAAAAGTTCGGTCAAACTGCTCACTATACCCGTATATGAGTTTCTTGAGGGGTGTAATTTATAATATTGTATTACTTGTTGGGGGATTTTACATACATACATTCATACAACCGGGGGCTCTGCACATGCAACATGGCGCACTAAAACCATTCCAGCTGAATCTGCGCTAAAAAAGTCAAATGCCGCTCCTTTATGGGATATTTCTAAAATTTGCAGAATCAGGGGATTATATTTTATGTTCCGTCTTATGGGTAACATCTGTCCTGGTCGACCCAGAATAAAATGGATCAACATGGAAAATTTCCTAAAAAGGGACATTTTTAACTTTTACCCTCACGTTGCATTAATTCTTGTTAAACACTCAAAGTGTTAACAAACTTCCAGAGTGCTGTTTTGGATACTTTGAGCGGTGCAATTTTTTAAATGGGGTCATGTATGGGGGTGTCTATCACGCAGGCTCTTCAAAGTCACATACAACCTGAACCAGCCCCTAACTCTTTGAAACTTTCTAGTTTTCTGAAAATTGCTACTAATGAGCCTCCCTTCATCCTCAAAAAAGTTAAAGGTGGTTTAAAAAATGATGGCAACAGAAAGTAAATATATTTAAATTATTATTTAGTAACTATTTTGTGTGGTATGACTATCTGTGTTACAAGCAGAAATGGCGACATTTTCTCATTTTTCATGACATTTGCTGACTGTATCCACCTAAATTTACCACTAACTTAAAGTACAATGTGTCACGAAAAAACAATCTCAGAATTTAGATGGATTAAAAGCATTAAAAAGTTATTACCACATAAAGTGTAACATGTCAGATTTAAAAAATAGGGCTTGGTCTTTAGGGACCAAATAGGCCGTGATTTTAAGGGGTTAATGCTCATAATAATAACAACAATTATTTTTATTTATTTATTCTTTACAGATGTTTTGTAGCACAATCATATTATGTAGCACTTTATCATTTGAAACAATCATTTACATCAGTCCCTGCCTTTTATTCTAAATTTTCTAGACATAAACTGGAGTTAATGAAATCAACTAATTACCTAACTATCATGTTGTTGACCATATAAATTACACACAGACGAGGCCTTGTCCAGGAAGCAAATTTATGATCTCAGCACAGTAAGGCAGAAATGTTAACCACTTGAGCCACCATGCTTATTCTTGTTATTTCAATAATTTATACTTATTATTACTAGCTTTGTTGTTGTTGTCGTTATTTTTTATATATATGAGAAGGAACAACTACCAATAATTGTCTTCACTTTGGATATTTTCATGTAATGTTTTGATACACTTTTTGTGCATGGCATTTAATATGCCAATATAAATTGACGTCATTGGGGTGCACTAAATGCAGATTATCTTTATAATCTTTTCTTTTTTGTCTGACTTGCTTTGTTATTGACCCTAACACTTCATTTTATATGCCAAGTCTATCCTTTTTAGATAGTTATTGTTAATCATACCAGATGCCTGCTGGCCAACATATTAAATATCCCACACAAAAGAAAACATTAAGGTCAAATTAAAGTAATAATGTTACCTTAGTAACCAGTAAAAATGTTACTACTGAGAGGGGAAAAAAAATCTAATAACCAAATTATGTGAAAACCAATCTTCCTTTACTCTGCATGTGGGTTTTAATTTCAGGATCTATTTTTAAAAGCAAAAATTAAAAGATTCTGCATGTGTGTGTGTGAGCGTATATTTATATATAATATATATATATATATATATATATATATATATATATATTATATGCATTTAAGAAAAGCTAAATATTATAATTGTGGACCAGATCTCTGGCAGTGCGCACCAGATATAAGCTAACGGATCTCCTTGTTTACCACCCACCTAAATTATGCTAGATGGGTGGGGGGTATGTTTATATTTTACATTAGGGGCAGTATGTGGCGGATCCGGACAGGTCACTTAAGGCAGGGTTATAGCAATGTAAGTGCTGCTATCCCCGCACAACAGTGGGGAGTGGACAGGGAGTTTACTTCCCTCTCCTGCTTACACCCCCAGGTGATACTCACAAAGGCCCAGATCCCGAATTACAATAAGAGAGTGCCCCCTTACTATTTTACAGGGGGCAATGGCAAACATTTAAGGTAGGGATCATCTTCCGGAAATCCTTCTGGAAATCCTTACTATAGAGCTGGAGTAGCCAGTACCGTATTTTATCAATATGGTAATTTTAACAGAGGATGAAAACACAACTTAAGTGAATCTGTGCCATAACATACAATACAATTGTACAATACTATTGTATTTTCACTACTGGGATTAACATTTTAGCTTTTTAGAACATATATTGTTAAATGGCACAAACATACATAACATTTTTGGATGGAGAAATGGCCAAATAATAGAACCTGTACAATCATTCTTTGCCGTATTTTATTACTAATCTAATCCGACTGGATCTTGAACTCTTTTCATTTTTAAGCACTTGCCAAAATAAAAAGAAATATATTGTACAACCACCACAACTGGTCTCTAGAGAGCCCTGTGACAATGCATAGAAACTGCTAAGATGGTTTTCTCATGCCAGTGAACTCAGGTAACCCTGGGCGCCTTGGGGAAATCTGTAATTAAAAATAGAGTTGTCCCAGCGGTTTCAGTTCATTGTGATAGGACTCGCTTAGAGACCAGTTCTGTTATAATGCTCGCACAGTGGTTTTATTGTGACAAGTCCTTAAGGATTAAAAGACTTTATGATTCCAATGGATTAGGTTCTTAATAAAAGAGGAGTGATTGTCACCTTTACAACCAGGGGCGTAGTTAACTGGCCATGGGCCCAGGTGCAAAAGGTCAGTTTGGGCCCCCCCC
>JABWIB010007399.1:11238-24580 GCA_016617825.1 Platyplectrum ornatum
CAGTAACGCTGGTCAGTATCTGTGTGCAACATGCAACAATAAAGTATTCTCCCTGCATGCAAACACTGACATTCATTTTACCCCCCCCCCCCCCCTGCAATTAAACATGGTTTTACCCACTTTTGAGTAAGTTGTGAGTAAGTCAATAGTACTTAAAGATTTAAATCTGGTCCTTGTATTCTCCAGTTTGTAATATGAAAGTGAGAGCTATTGAATCTGGTTCCTATAGGCAACAGCCACAGTTAAATAAAACTGGATCAGAAGCCTTTAGTTGCTCGTGGGGAATCAGTAAGTCTGTCAAATGTTTAACTATGACCATCCTGAAGTGTTTGTAAATAGAAACTTTCTTTACACCATGTGTAACGTGTCCTGGGTATGGACATCACTGGAAGTGCAATACCATTACATGGAGATAATCGTGACACAAAGTATAGGCAGCGACATGACATGGAACATGCACATAGCTCTGTACAGGAGATTACTGGGTGTGAGTGAGCTAAATACATCAAACACTTTGGTACGTCTTAGAAGAGTGAGAGCCTGGTAGATACACTACTTTACCTCCGTGTTCCCAGCTCTCCCAGAGACTGGTGAATATTGGGGGTTGCTCATATCTCCTGCACCGGAGCTTGAGGCTTTGATTTAATGTAAAACATTGCGTCAAGCCCCAATTGTTACTAAGCATGGGTGGAGCTTGATGATATCAAGCCCCGCCCATGCTTAGTAACCCTACGCATAGAGGAATAAGTGTAAGGTTGGGTCATTGGCTTCTCCTGTGAGTGAGACATGAGAATTCATCAACCTTTACCTGCTAATCCTGGATTGGTGTACGGCAGCGCCTCCCAAACTTTGTCAGTTCTAGAATCCCGCTAGTCAGGACCCCGTACTATTACCTGCTGGACGGCACCTAACACTCTTTATGTGCTACACAGTATTATGTGCCTGCACTGTAGACAGAATGCAAGGGCCACGTTACCTGGGTTGCCAGCCCTTACAATGTAGTTCGGCCTGGCCCACGGCACCCCTGGGAGAAATGGCGCACAGTTGGGGAACCACTGCTGTACGGGACAGACCTGTTTTTCTAGAATGCCTTAACACCGATTCTCTGGACTGGGTTGATGGTAACTGGGTCTGTGTGTTATACCATAGGGCAGTTTTCCAGGACCCCACTGAACACACCTGAGCACCAACACTGACCTGGAAAACATGGAACATGAGTCCATGGGCCTGAGGGCTGCATTATGCCAACCCTGGTTGAGGAACAAACTTACTGTGTCCAAATCAGAACCCTGAGTGAGCAGGGCTTATACTCGAGTCAGCAAGTTTTCCCAGTTTAATTTAGGTGAAATCAGGTGCCTCGACTTATATTCAGTATACTATATTCAGGTCGACTTATACTCGAGTATATACGGTATGTGATGAACACTCCATACCCTGCTTGAGGAAGAAACTCAGTGTCCAAATTTCCCAGAATCCTGAGTGATCAGGTAAATCTCCATTTTATATCAAGATTGTCATGAAAATCACTGCTAGAGAGACATATAGGGGAAGATCTATAGGAGCTGGACATAGAGACCAGAGACAATGGAGTCCTATGGGGGTAATGATCCATCAGTGACAAGAGCCTTTCACAGGGGTGACAGACAGACATACTGAGGAGGAGGCTTATACTCGAGTCTAAAAGTTATCCCAGTTTTATTTAGGTGAAATCAGGTGCCTCGGCTTATATTCGAGTCGACTTATACTTGAGTATATATGGTATGTGATGCACGCTCCCACGGTCACATATCGCATCGCTGCAGGCAAGGTTCAAGTAAACCACTGCTGAGTTCATGTACATCGCATGTGCTAAACATATCTTATAGGTGTATGGCCAGCATGAGGAAGTCCTCTATGATCCAGAAGAAGAGGAGATAAATAATAAAGACACGCAAATACATTGAAATTCTTTATTTTGCATCTTATAGAGTTATGTACGTTGCTGGTTTCACAACCAGATGTTAAAAATAATTATTTATCCTATGTAAACCAGTGGTATATAATATCATTAAGCTCGGCGGGTGTGGAAAAGCAAAAATCAGAATAATGATATTCTTATAAAACGTATTTCCACAGGAAATGTTTTCGTTATTATAGGACATTCAGTCTTTCCACGGGTAATGGGAGCACGTGGTGCATTAAATTAAAATATGAACAATAAACAACAGAAACCCAGAAGATAAAAGAGACAGAGCACACGTGGGTCTCGGCGTCGCGACACAACGAATGCGGCCTCTGAAAGCGAAGAATCCGACTTCAATGAATAATTATTTAACCATTAAAAATTCGAAGTAGATTTTGGGGGGAATAAAATATTTATTGCTAATTTAAGACGCGTGAAATCATCATCGGGAGTTTCTGTAAACCGAGTAACGTTAGATCCATTGTGAGACGTGTGAGTTGCGCAGGAGATCGTGTCCACTCGTCCAGCCATCTTTAAGCTTTCTGACCCTGTGAATGTTCGTGGTCTGTTTGCGTCGGTGGATTGTGTCCCGGTAATGAAGGGCCGGCAGGGACTCCGGGGTGAGGCCCGCGAGGATAGTCTCTGACTCCAGCTAGTGGAGGGGGAAAGTCTCTGGCTCCCGGTGGTAGCGGCCTTGGCAGAAATTCTCTTGAACCCGGTGGTAACCCAGGTGGGAAGTCCCTGGCTCCGGGAGGCGGAGGTCCTGGGAGGAACTCTCTGGATCCAGGAAGGGGCAGACCTGGGGGGATGTCTCTACCCCCCGGAGGCAGTGGTCCGGGTGGAAAGTCCCTCACGCCGGGAGGAATGCCGCCTGGTGGGAAGTCCCGAGGCGGAAGACCTGGTGGGAATTCCCTTGCGCCAGGATGTGGAGGACCTGGGAAGAAGTCTCGAGCTCCTGGTGGACCCGGTGGAAAGTCCCTCGGCACGGGTGGTGGCAATCCCGGAGGGAAGTCTCTGGCTCCTGGAGGGGGTAGGATTGGATAATCCCTGGGGCCGTGCAATGGAACGGGACCTGGGGGAAATTCTCTGGGTGGCAGCGGCCCTCGAATGAGACCCCTCGGATCTGCAGGTGGTATCATGGGTCTAGGTGGGAAGTCCCTCCCAGCCGGTGAAGGCCCGTGCACTAAAACACAAACAGCAAAAACATTTTAGTGACAGCATCTGTTTTAGACACTAATGACTTACTAAGGGTGGGTAAAACCATGTTGAATTGCAGGGGGGTAAATGTCATTAGTAGTAATCAGTATTACAGGTGAGAGATGATGTTTCCAGCACAAGTGTAATAACGGTGTAACAGTAACGCTGGTCAGTATCTGTGTGCAACATGCAACAATAAAGTATTCTCCCTGCATGCAAACACTGACATTCATTTTACCCCCCCCCCCTGCAATTCAACATGGTTTTACCCACTCTTGAAAAATCTTTCAATTGGAACAATTTATCTTATAGTGTATGGCCAGCTTTAGTCAAGTGATAGCTTAGTCCCCTCTGTGTATACATCCAGACATCATTTCTTTCTTTTCCTAGTTATTACATTATGGAGACCCTAAGGGTCTGAGGAAGTTTGGAAAGCACTGGTAGGGCCCAGCACCTGTGAAGCCCCTTATACTGGTGCAGCTCACATGTATTAATACTTGTTCATGGTTAGAGCTGCCTTTCATGTATGTCTAATGTTTCCATGACCATGGGACTTTCCTTGGTAACAGCACAAGTGAACCCATTCAGAGGTAACCGGATCACTGAATGTAATCCGCAGCAATCTTAGCAGGGCCACAATGAGAGTCTTGTAACGGCTGTAATCTGCTACCGGCGAGTGAGACAATACAGCGTAAATACTACGTGTCCATATACTAACCTGGAGGAGTCTGCTGACCAGGAAAGCGTACAAAGTGGGGAGGGTCCCCAGGATGCCGGTGTCAGGCCCCACACCCATGGGGGTGGAGGAGAACGATGTGGGGTCCTCCTGCTCCATCTCGTCCATGACGGGCGGAGAAAACCGAACTTTTCTGGGCACCTGATGAAGTGACGGGTCTCCTCAGAGACCGACTCAGTGTGATTACAAGTTACTTACACAATGAAAGCAAAGGGTTCCCCTACCATAAAGGACGCACCACAACAACAGCGCAAGCACATGACGTACATCGACCATTCAGTCTCCGCGAGAGCTCATTCTGGACCAGATCCAAGGTTTACACATAACGTAAATCAGGTGGAAAGTTACACCTGGGTAAAACCATGATGAATTGCAGGGGGGGGGTAAAATGAATGTCAGTGTGTGCATGCAGGGAGAATACTTTATTGTTGCATGTTGCACACAGATACTGACCAGCGTTACTGTTACACTGTTATTACACTTGGGCTGGAAACATCTCTCATCTGTAATACTGTTTACCTCCCCTGCAATGCAACATGGTTCTACCCACTCGTGAGTAAGTCAATAGTGCCTAAAGTCTGAATCTGGTCCAATGGTTTGGAAACAGACACCTCAGATATAGAGCTCTGCATTACTACTTTAAGCTCTATAGGTTTAAGGGCGGATTTAAAGATGGCGATAGGTGATACTGGGACATAAAATGTTCCTACTTTGCGTTGGTGGCAGTGACCGGGATCCGAAGGAACCTCTGGGTGGCGCCGGACCAGCGAATCGCGCGGGAGGCTGTGACATCATAGGCGCCGCTGCTGGCGAGTTCATCACCGGGGTGCCGGGAAATGACGGGGGACCTTTGGCTACTGGCATAACCTGTGATTAGCAACAAGACAAATGATTAATCTAAGAAGACACAAAATAATGGTAATGGATGGTAATAAATGTATTTACAGGAAAAACAACTATTTTTGACAAATCAAAATGTAACATAAAAGACAAAACAAAAGAACAAAACTCTGTGTGTAATCCTATAATGGCCGCGATGATGTGTGTGCACAATGCAACACTATCAGTGTTGTGTTACATAGTGTGCAGCCAGCATTAGAGTGTGTGTTACTGGTGGAAGAATCTAATCTGCTTCTACTCCTGTGTCAGAGCTTCCCGGGCCAGATACCTGATACCTGGGAAGCCAGGGACACAGGGGGATTAGAAGCAATGGGGCAACAAAACGAATGTGCGTGATAAGTCCTTATATGTTACAACACAGAGCAGAAATGTCTTCTGATGACGAGGAAATAATTAAGGATTATAATATAATTCGGATCTAGGCCGGGAAAGAGACATCCTAGACAAGGATGCGACTGTGGGAGAGTGACTGCAGAAACAATAGTGAATCCAGGCTGACGCTACTAGAGACACGAGAGAGGAGGGGGTAACATCACAATAAATTTGGCATTGAAGGCTGGAGGAGGAGAGGGGGTGACAGGAACACCAGAAAAGTTGAATCCAGGGGTCAGCAATGGAGAAGGAACTATATATCTGACCAACACATTATATTAGTTTCACAACACATGCAATTGTGTTCCCATACCATAATGACATGCTGGAACATACACGCGTATCTCCCCTATGTCCCGTGATGTGGGCTGAAACAATTAACCCCAATCCATCCTCGGCCCCCAGATACTAATATCTAAAACGGCCAGAACTTATGACTGTGCTGCATTTGGAGCAATGAGCATTCGGACCTGCGTTGAACCCATCTCCTGTACAGAGGTCTGAGGGTGCCCGGACCTTCAACACTTCATGTAGATACTAATCCCTTTGCTATGCATACAGCCTGCCCCGTTGTCGCAACCAGGGGGTAATGTTGGATCACGCATCGATCGATTCACTCATACCGAACAGGAACGCAGCCAATCAGAGTGACCAGAATAGACTTTACATGAGCCGGAATCCAGTACGTAGACATTACTGCAAATACTATATACAGGACTCTATACTATACATGTATACACATGACTCTATACTATATATGTATACACATGACTCTATACTATATATGTATACACATGACTCTATACTATATATGTATACACATGACTCTATACTATATATGTATACACGATTCTATACTATATATGTATACACATGACTCTATACTATATAAAATGCCTGTATGTCTGCTGCAGCTATAGAGAGAACTGCAACAAGCAAGAGGCAGGTGTCGTGTGTATATAAATCCTGACCTTGCTCTTGGGATCTTCTTATATGTAACATTTCTGGATGCTTTCAAAGTGAAGTAAAACAGATTCATCTCTCTCTGCAATCTATATCCCGCAGTCTATAGCAGCCACAGGCCATCCTGAGAAACTCCCAGCATTCTCCCACAGCACAGATACCGTCTGGCAATGCATTACGGCATTTGTACGTTTCACGACACCTATGGTGGTTTATGTTGCCTATAGCTGGTCTATACCATAACACCTGCAATGCAAGAAAGTAGTAGTGTGGACATTCACCGGGGCAGAGCGAGGAGGGGGGGGGGGAGCTGGGGTCGGAGAAGGCATCTTTAAATGCTGGAAATAAGAGTAGCCAGGGTGTGTCTGCAGTAAGCCACGCATGCAATGTTAGTACCCATTTATATTCACCAAAAAGAAGCTGTAAGTGAACTCCAAACGCAATGCATGGAAACACAGTACTCACTGGAGCGGGTTCCTCCCACTGTGGGGAACTAGTGGGCTTACTGGACGCCTCAGACTCGCTAGGTGGGTTCATCTTTTTATTTTACAAGAAGAAACGGGTTTAGACAGTAGAACACATACACAGAAGAACAGGGAATAACAGAGAGAGGTCTCCACAATGGAGCACTCACCAATCCATCCACGACCATGGAGGGGGACGACGTTCTGGGGCCACTGTTCAGTATCGCAGAGTGACCGAGATCCACTGCAAGGGAGGAGAGAGCATCACGTTACTCCATGACATGAATAACCTATTCGCTTATACTGGGATGCAGCGTCATTATTAGGTGGGAGCAGATTGGCCTGGTATGTGTATGGATGAAGAGAGGAAGACTGATAATACGCAGAGCCAGATCCACAGGCCTTCCAGCACTAGGGGGATTAGCAATATTCCTTTCTGAGGTTCCCCAGAACTTGTATTTCATCCTGCAGCCTCTAGGGGTCACCTCCGGTTTCTCCACCGCAAACCACCAAAGGACAGATGAAAGGGGTACAGAAGTGGATGTGCACGCGAAGGACATTATACATCTGACCCATATACTGAGGGGTAGACTTACCTGGAGCAGAGGTTCTTCCAGACAGCTCATGAGGGAGACGCCGGGACCCTGAGGACGCATCCATCCCACCTACACAACACAGGAAGAAAATGATAACGCTGAAAATTAATAAAGAAAAAAAATACTATAGGAGCACCTGTATCTGCCAGCAGCTTCTCATACTATGGATGTAAATATACAAGTCTCAATGTGTTTCACAAGCACAGGTATGGGGCATAAAGTGCAAAGCATCATAGGACCTCACATCAGACATCAGGGTTGCCTTGGCCCCCACTACAAAGCAATTATACACATGCTCTGCACCCGAGGAGTCGTTTGAGGATATCGGTTTAACATCGCTTCACTTTGCCTTATTGGAGTAAAGGTTAAAAGGTGGGATGCAAATACTCTGACCTAGTGAGTATGAGTGTGCAAGACAAGGAGCAACCAGTCACATGGCTCAGGCCACGCCCCCTCTGGCCCATAGTAGCCACACCCCTTGGCGTCCCTTTAAATATGCCCCTGACATGGCCATTTATACCTCTACAATACTGTGGCAGAGACTATGGACGTAGTGTGTTTAACCTGGATAGAGTTTGCATCCCGGAGATGTGACATGACCAGCAGCGCGTGAGTCATGGATCTGAAGAGCCTGGGAAAGGAGCTCTTAAGCGATTGCTAAAAGTGATTAGGGGCTCCCTCATGTCCTCCGTCCTGCCAGACGACGCTGTTACATAGGGAGCCCTTAACAAGCTGCGGGGGTGAGATCACCAAGTATCAAAAGCACAACCACACACAGAGCCAAAAAGATGTCTCCCCCTCCTTCCTCTACACCGAGGTGGCTGCAGGGTCATTCCACATTGTGAGGATTAATGTGTCATAGATATCACACAGAGTCCATACAGCACCCTCACCATCCCATAGATATCACAGAGCATCTATACAGCACCCTCACCATCCCATATATACCACAGAGCATCTATACAGCACCCTCACCATCCCATAGATATCACAGAGCGTCTATACAGCACCCTCACCATCCCATAGATATCACAGAGCATCTATACAGCACCCTCACCATCCCATAGATATCACAGAGCATCTATACAGCACCCTCACCATCCCATAGATATCACAGATCATCCACACAGCACTGTCACCATCCCATAGATATCACAGAGCATCTATACAGCACCCTCACCTTCCCATAGACCAGGTTCTCAACCACAGTCCTCAGGGTCCCCTAACAGTGCAGTGCATCTCACATCAGGCGTTTAATAAAAGGGAAAACAGAGAAAATGCTGCTCGGGTTCCAGCAGAGGCTTTTACACTGCACCATGTTTTCAATTACGTGGATTATAAAATCACCCAAGAAGGGTACATTACAGATACTGACAGGACAAGAACAATAAAAACAATATATTTAACTGAAAAGGAAATACAGCTCTAAACAAAATATAATCCAATTCTAAAGACTCTGGTTACGTTTAATATTCAGATCATCGATTACCTTTCAAGTCTTCTGACATGCTGAGGTTGGCTGACGCTGACCGGGCAGATACGTCCATCATCATTGGTGGGGAAGGAGCTCCACCGCTCACTGGAGAAGGCCCAAAGGACCCGTCTCTGCTCAGGGCCCCTGCGTTCAAAGACAAAAAAAAAAAAAAGAAATCACCTTAAAATGATTTAGAATTTATGTACAGTTTCTATTGTTCTAATAACTTTGTGGACTGTTACAGATATCACAGGCTGCAGGGACTCTCATATCGGTAACAGGATGGAGGATCTAGGCGCATGGCACCTATCACAGGTTGTTACTGCCATGGTGAGCTGCTGGAATGGTTATAGCCGTGTTATGTGTGGGTTGTTACAGTTATGGCCAAAGGGATCTAGAAACCATTAAAACTCTACACACCTTATATAAGACAGTGATGGCTAATGGGCAGAATGCAAACACCTATAGAGGAGAGTGGTTTGCCATGTGACAACCATGTATACAGCAAGACTGGAGGGAGGGTCATACCTCTTCTTGCTGGGGGCTGGTGGTCCGGTCTCCCTGGTTTTGGTTTTACAATGGATGGTCTCTGCAGAGCGGCAATCCTTTGGTTGACTTCAATCAATCTGGAAATAGGAATATGGTTATAGCAGGAGTAAGGGGCTGGCCAAGTGTAATAATGTAATATCCTTACATTATATCTTTTATGTTTAAATGAACTGTTCATTTTATACAAACAAAACAGAAGAAAACCAGACGCAAATAAAGAGGGACTTACTTCTGTCGTAAGTTTGCACACTCCCGTTTCTCCTCCGCCAAACTTCTCTCTGCTGTCCGGGCAATCAGCTGGGGAGAAATACAAACCTAAAGTTACATAAAGTCTCTGATGTACAGAGGTCAAATGAAATTAGTCTTATGAAGAGAAAACCAGAAGCCACGATGATCGGTAAACTTTATTCCAAGGACTGGACAGACATAATAACATAATGACCTATGCAGGACACAGACGTAACATGAACTGTACACCGATACTTAGCCTCATTGTCATATTGTGTAGGCCAGGCCAACCTGTGGCTTTCCAGGTGCATGGAACTACATCTCCCAGCAAGCTTTGATCAGCTATTCTTACGCAGTCAAAGTACGTTGGGACTGTAGTTACACAACACCAAGAGGAGCAGTTGTCCTGATAGTAAGTAGCAGTTTAACCCACATTCGTTGTAAGAATATACCTATTAGCTGGGCCGATCACTCACCCAGTTCTCATGCGCCTTTTTCTCATGGCTGGCGATCTAAAACAGAAAAGGGAACAAGTCAGCGCACATTTCTGATGGCACTCTCTAGGACGTCTATTGCGAGCACAGACAATATACCAGACACGCTCTAGTTTTCTTCAGAACGAACAAATCTTTCACCTTTTACAGACAATATACCAAGACAGACTAAATATACACACGATAGATCCAAATTCCACTCAACTGTTCTCCATTCTAAAGGTTTCTTTTAGAGATCTATATCTAAGCTATGGACCTTGAATATCCTTTCTTTTTTATTTCCCCCCCCATGGAAATGCATTCATAAGTATTTATACACAATGTTGTAAACTATGAATTTGTTGCTTGTTTACTTTTGTGTAATTGCAATGTAATTTGTTCCTCAATTTACAATATAATAAAAATAATTGATGATTAGAGTTCAAAGCTGCAGACTTAAGAGAAATGTGGGTTACTCAGTTTTATTTTCTTGGGTCAACATTAGATTTATCCCCTTTCAATTCCTGTTGTGGCGCCCCTGACATCACCGCACAGGACAGTCTCACCTGGTTCTTAAAGGATCGCTCTGTTTTCTGCAGCTCCTCGTCCATCTCTTGAATTCGCTGCCTATGAATTAAGAGAGTTTGAATTATTTAATAGTAGAAGATCTTGTCCCACCCAGTCCATACCCCACCGGTGTCCCAGAGAACATGAAGCTTAGTCTGCAGAATCCAGTTTCCGGGATAGATTAATGGCTTGTGTCATGTGCTGCTTGTATCAAAGGGACGCCACAGACACATTATACAACGCACTTGTATATTTTTACTTCTTCGCTGGCTACGACGGCTTTCTCATCTGCTGCCGATAACTTCTGCTCCTTCTCCTGACGTTCATATTCCTCCTGTGTCAGCTTCCTACAGGCAAGAGAAGAGGGATGAGAATCCCCTCCAAATCTAAAAGATCATGCATATCCCTCACAAGACCATTATAAGTCATAACAAAGCCTCAAGAAACACATCAAATTCAACATTGCAATATTATAATGTGTAAAAATACCTATACCAAAATCCAATTTACTCCAGATAAAGGAATTTCCTGTTACATCCCTCAATTACAGTGAGCTTACATCAACAATATCTACTAATAACTAGATATGTTTTGCTTGTCTTAGGCGCATATCATGTGAATGATTAATTTTTATTTTAAAGGCTGTGGTGTTTTCTGGGAAAGACAACGTCCCTTTAACTGCTGTATCCTGTAGGCTGCACCACTTGAGCCAAATGTTTGATAGATAGATACGTGTATTTACTTTTGCAGGGCCATCTCCTTCTGCTGGTAAAGCTCAGTGACGATCTCCAGTTTCTGTCGCAGGGTTTTACATTCGTTGTCCAGGCAGGTCTTATCAGACTGCAAGAAGCTGTTATCGTGTTCCAGGCGCTTAATTTTCTCTGGAAAAACAAAGGATAAAAAGTCATGAAATAATCAGTATAAAAATCTCTGTGCAACAGAAGGAATCAAGAAAAACAGAAATAATGTAAACACTGAAATATATTATTAAGAATATGCAAAACACTAAACTTCAAAACTTTGAATAAGTGCAATTAACTAATCCAACCCAATTTTTTTTAATTACACTGAACCTCACATATTTACTTATGCCAAGGTTACTTGCATGGAAACAGTTTCTGAGGAGGACAATATGTATGGTAAGCGCCTATCTCAGTCACAGTATCCAAAAAGCATATATATTCTCATGTGCATGACTTGTCATTCTGTAGGGACATCATACGCAGGACAGAATGGTCCCTGAGGGAAGTCAGTAGTAGCCCAGTAGTAGAAATCTATTGGGAATGTGGCTATGAAATGTAATGCAGCAGACTACACACCTTTTTGTTAATCAACATTTGCCCAGTGTAAAGTTATTTATTTTAATGGTATTAGTTATAATTGCAATGCCTGAAACCTCAAAGTAAACCTCTAAAAATATTAAAACACAATAATAAAAATACACTATGAAGTATCAGAGCCAGGTTAAGGGGGTTCTGCCCCACTGCATAACCCCACTACCAATTACTGCATACCCCCACTACCAGCTCCTAACTGACAGCGGCAGTGGGAGATTGAAGTGGGGATTGGGTCTTAGATGCCCTGGGCTCCTGATGCCTTAATCAGATTCTGGACAGTGTTACTGAGTACTCTTGTTTTATAGTTAATTATACTGTTTACTGATCAATAGGTCTGTATAGCAGTGTTATAACTATGTACGATGTATATCTTTTCTGCCAGTCAGTTACAGCACTCCTGGGCTGGAGCAGACTGTCAGGAGAAAGCACAGGGAAACATGGCTGCTGAGCCACTTGTAAAAGCACAGAAACTCACATTTTCCTTTTAACTTAGTAGCAAAAACCATGACACTAGCACCATCACTCCAACAAGTGCAGCAAAAACAAAAAATAAAAACAAATGACAGCCTTTACACCAAGAACTGGTAAGTCACAGCTCAGGATCAGTTCCGCTTTTTTTTTTTTTTTTACATTTTTTGCATTAACGTGACATCCAATCCTACCTTCTAGTTCGTGGCGGGCAGAAACCTCATCGGTCAGCTTCCTCTGATATAATTCCTTTTCCTCCTCAATTATGGACAGTGTTGTCTTTACCTGACGTGAAAAAACGAAAGGTCAACTCAAAGGCAATAAAAGACTGTGTCCTCTTTATATTAGACATTAACCTCTATGTCCTCTGTGTATTAGACATTACCCTGTGTCCTCTTTATATCAGACATTACCCTCTATGTCCTCTGTGTATTAGACATTACCCTCCGTGTATTAGACATTACCCTCCGTGTCCTCCGTATATTAGACATTACCCTCTGTGTATTAGACATTACCCTCTGTGTCCTCTGTGTATTAGACATTACCCTCTGTGTATTAGACATTACCCTGTGTCCTCTTTATATCAGATATTACCCTGCATTTAAAAAAACAAAAAATCTAGAAACTACACATGCCTTTAAAACCTGCAGCTGCTTTAAGATGAAAGAGATTTAGCTCAGGGTTTTGGGAAATTCTTCAGACATCCCAGGAGAACCAGTAAATTTCCAGGGACATGGGCTGAGGCTTTGATTTTAATGTATCACTGTCTCAGCCCTGATCAATACTATGAATGGGCGGAGCTTGATAAAGTCACTTTCGCGGATTCATAGAAAATGCATGGGGTTTACCATTCAGGGGGTGGGGCTTCAGGCAGAATAAGTCATACCCTCTACCACAACCGCACGCCGCCTACTTTTGGTTTCCCCCGGAAGGCAACCATGATTTAGCTTGTGTGTCTCGGGTAAGCGAGGCTTCACATCTGCAATCCACACAACATACTTTGTGTCTCTCAATAAAACATTAGGTACATTTACAGATGAAGAGGTAAAAAAAAAAAAAAAAAAAAAAAAAAAAAA
>JABWIB010007400.1:21263-32004 GCA_016617825.1 Platyplectrum ornatum
GATGGTAAGAGAGGAGTAGCCAAACTCTGTCCTCGAGATCTACCAACGGTTCATGTTTTCTAAGGGGTATATTTACTAAGCAGGGAATTTGCTGGGGAATTGAAAAGTGGGGAAGTTGCCCATAGCAACCAATCAGATTCGAGCTCTTGGTTTCATTTGACATACTGGAGAATGTAAGCTCAAATCTGATTGGTTGCTATGGGCAACTTCCCCACTTTTCAATTCCCCAGCAAATTCCCTGCTTATTAAATATACCCCTTAGACAATGAGCATTATGAGTAAGGATTCTTTCAACATTGTCAACATAGATAGAGAGGCCAGGTGGGCAGCTTTTATTGGCAGGTGGAAAGATTATTAGTTATGTTTTTGAAAGATTAAGGATCTGTACGGCCAATGGATCTAGATTTCCTATATGGTACCATTTTTGAAAACAAACAGATTGGAAAGGCTATGTACGGTTTTCACCTCTGGACATCTAGCATAATTTAGGTGGATGGGAAGGAAAGGTCAGGACCACTGCCGTATAGAATGATGTTCTGCATGGCATGGGATCCACTCTTGCATGCATGCCAGCGCACTATTATCCAACTTCCGCATGGGCTATCATCCATAATTCAGGATCCAGTCCATTATCATTAACTGGCATATTTGTGGTACAGACAAATAGATTACACACTCCATGATATTCCACATGCACAAGAACACATTGGCGTGATAAAGATTATAAACACATACACACACAGAAGCAATTATGTTACTAAGTACTGCTTACATCAATCAGTCATCTGTATTTATTAGTAAAGCATTTGAATGAATTTATAAATATACTTGACTTGATGATATATGCAGTTTGGCTCTGTTTTTGTACAACATTTTATTATTGTTATTATTTTATTTGTGTTTAATACTTTTGTGATTATACAGTGTCTTGGCATTGCAGACAGATTGAAGATTATACACAGTATATATTTTGACAAACTGCCAAAGTGATGTAGCCCATTAAGAAAGGTCAAGTTTGAATACATGAAAGAGAAAATAAAAATGTTTCAAAATACAGGAAAGAACATAAAACAAGATTTCTGTACACATGGTTCCCTCCATGATCATTAAGTTGTAGAGCACTTCTTAACAACTAATTTCAATGTAATTTTAAATATTTTGGATTAGGCGTTTAAAAATATAAAACCCTTTTCCAATGTTTTTCATATTAAAAAACAAAGATGCAAAGAGCAGTTTATATGTACACTCAGTGGTCCCTTGATTATATGTTCATTTGTAAAGCCTACTGCATTGGCCTCAAACCAGCTGATGTAGCATTAACTCACACAGGTAATTCAGGCTGTCTGCACGTGTGTCTCTCAGGCTGTCTGTCTGCTCATAGATCAGAGACTCTGAGCACAGATTCTGACACCTAATAAGGCCTTAATCCGGTACATACCTGATTGGCCTTGAATAAGCCCAAAACCCGAACTGGGCATGGTGGATGGTGAGCCCTACCACTCCTCCAACCATCAAATTACATACTTTCCCTAAAGCCAAAACACACTGTTGGGGAAAGTGTTTCCCAACAGAAACAAATACGTTACATTCAGAACTTGGGACTGATATACAGCCCCTCTACGACAATGCCCCTTACCTTATCACCATATATATTCTCTTTGCAGACATCATGGATGGCTTGTATTGCCGATCCCTGTGTATACATCACTTGAGTCTGCCCCTGTTAGGGTTGGTCCATTGGGTTTTGCACTGTGTGCACACATTTGTCCTCAGAATAGTGTGCCAAGCTGCTGTACAGACCATAAATTCCTGCTTCGTAGGTAATTGTGAACCCTGTATTGTTTTTCTCACCATTAGACACAATGCTTAGAATGTGTGTTAACTGTCTGACTCCTTCTTCTCCCTCTGTTGTGGAGTGATATTTAAAGTGGAGAAAAGGTTGACTCAATTGATGAAGCAGTGCTGTGATCTTTACTTGGGATATAAGTCTGGTACAATGACATGGCCCATCAAAGACTGGGCCTTGACTCACTTGTGTCAGGTTCCTCACAGGCTGGTCAAAGGGCTCTCTTGAGTCTTTTTGCCATTTCCTGAACTGAAGAAGAGCTCAATTACCTTGTCTAAGAATTGAACATATCTACAATGCAATTCAATTAATTCATAGCGTTAAAACTAATGCATATATTTTAACTGAACAGAGTACACAAATGTCCCATACCCAAGGAGTTGTGCATAAAACTTATCATTGGACTCATTTGCATATGTATAGGCAGGGCTCAAAGTGGGCTGGTATATGCAAGCATGGCCTTTTCTACCATTAAGCCCTGTTCCTTGTTTAGACTAATTTGCGCGTGCGGAGGAANGGGGCTTATACAAGGGGGCTGGGCTTAGCGCCATACCCCATTAAAAAATTCCAACTTTGAGCCCTGTTTTAGGTCTATTGGACTTGTGCAACACTAACAACTGCTAAAACCAGTTCACATACACTAAATCCTGCTGCATGCTCATAGTTAGACATCACAATGTAAATTATACTTTTAAATATTATCCTACATATATGAAAATAATATTTCTTCTTATCTGTAATACATGATTAAATGCTTCTCTGTTTTAAGCTGCAATCTGTGTATTGGTTCCTGAATACCTAGTATCAGATATAGACATTTACACATTACTTCAAGGTCTGTGGTAAACTCTAGACATTGCTCCCTTCTTCTAACAGGTCTGACTGCTTTCCACTTATTGACTCTCTCAAAAGTCAATCCATAGCAATAAAATACTATTTGTTATACTTATTATTAAGGCACAAAATAAATCCTGTAAGTATGTGAACCATATTTAATATTAAAAAGGGAAAACAAAGTGAACAAACAGTAAACACGAACACACAAAAGTTAAACACAACTCCCTTTATTCTTGGAGTTGTTCCCACATATTTCCCTTNGCTGTAATCTACAAAACATGAAACTAACTTCCACAGGGAGTATGAGCACTGAGATGGAACTTAGGCACATAGATAACATATTCTATTAATGCATTTTGCTTTTTAAGTTCAAGAGTTTATTTTCCTTTTGTTGTTATTTATGAGTAATATTTGCTCTTTGTTTTACCCACAGGGGGAGTCTATTAGTGTTACTTATAATGAGCATTCTCTTATCAAGTAGCACAGCAAGCCTGAAGCTAATTTTTATTAATTAAAGGCAACCACAAAGAAATACCTGAAGATTCAGTATATTTAGCGGTACAGCATTGTGTTGTTTGTCAACAGTAAACTTATATTCAAAGAATAATTAAATATTTTTTCTTTATAAAATGATACATTGTATAAATAGTAGATAGATAATGGAAAGAAATGATATCTCCAGGGAGCAACGTAGTAAGTTACAAAAACATTTAAGAAATGTTTGTAACAATCAACAAGCAATTATTTTGGAATCCAGGTTCTATTTATATGAGGATGTGCTCTGTACAACATACAAAATGCTTATAAGAAAGTAACTGATTATTCACAGCTGTACATCAACAATCAACTTTTTCCGTAATGTTTTTGAGACCATGACACAGTATAAACACAACATTTTGGTTTAACTGTTTTATTTTTAAGGCATACAGAAACGTGTTCCTAAAGTAAAGTTTGCATTTCACCCAAGAAACATGGATGCCACAAAATCACACTATTGCATTTATTGCCCACAGCACAGCAGCCAAGTGCTCCTCCTTATTTCACACTGCTCTGTTAACAATTATGTTTTTATTGCTTTAATTGCATGATTGTTGTATTCATATATAGTTTTCCATTCCATGTGAGCACATTTTTCCTCTTTTGTAAAGATCATGCACCATGTGCTGAACATTTGTCTAAAAGCCAACTTGACACCTTTCCTGCAAGCACATACAGTAATGCTCATATTCACTTCTGAACAAAGGTTCTGTCAGTTGTATAATATATTTATTACATACAGTATAATAATAATATAATATATATTATACAATATAGTAATATATATTGTGACACTCTCAGGATGTTGAGGGTCCTCTCTGGGACAAAAGGCTCCTCTTCACACACACACACACAAGCTTAGGAATAGTCATCAGTCCAGGAGTTCATGCAAGTAGCNGCAGCTAGTTTTAACTGTTTCAACAAAACAGGCAAAAACATAAAATAAAATCCTAGCCCGTTCTAACACAGAGACCATGCCTACTGCCAGGACCTCAAACACACACAAGTCTTACTCACACAGGTAAGTTTAGGTTGTCAGCACAAGTCTCTCTCAGGCTNCCTGCCTGCTTCCAGCTCAGTGAGACACTGACCCACCACCTCACACACCTAATGAAGGCTTAATCAGGTGCAGACCTCATTAGGCCTGGAACAGCCCCAAGACCAGGACTGAGGTTTTAGCACATACATGCCAAAATACTGTCCTTCTAACACAATGTCCCTGACTTTATTACAATATTTAGTATACAATAAAATAAGTAAATATAATTTAATATACATTTGTACTTATTCCTGCAGGATATATAGATCCAGACAAACAAAATATCATGGTGAATGGGTCCCAGCTTAAGTTTGTTTCAATTATTGTTTTGTTACTATAACACAAGAGATGTAAACTGAAACACTAGA
Organism: Platyplectrum ornatum; assembly: GCA_016617825.1. NCBI lineage: Eukaryota > Metazoa > Chordata > Amphibia > Anura > Limnodynastidae > Platyplectrum > Platyplectrum ornatum. Next base: position 25,891 of record JABWIB010007400.1, read on the forward strand.
AATAAAACAGCACACTGCCTTTGTTATAATTATTATTGCTGCTTTGTACTGTACATCATTCAAAAAGTATAATATCAAAACAATATATATACAAATAGATGGTTTAAGTTAGTTTTTGTTTTACATAATTGCACATTGTATTTTTAGTAGACTCGCACAACTTGTTACATAATGTAACATTAGAGAATGTTATAACATGAGCCTGGCGTGTCATGCATTTAGGATGGAGTTATTTCTAAAGAAAGACCATAATTTATTAAAGAAGTTTTGATTATATAATCAGAATAAGGTCATGGGAAACAGTTTGCTTTTAAAGAGACATTAAACACAAAATCCAAAGAGATTGTTCCAGGGTCTAAGAGTAACAGCAAAAGACATGTGGGAATGTAAAATCACTTTGAACTGCAGTGGAAGCAAATGCAAGCTGTAAATCAGAAATAGAATTGGAAAGTTTCCTAGCTCAACTCTAAATGATAACAAAAAGCTATGCATGACTTAAGTTCTAGTTTCTTTTTAATAATATTCTAATATTAAAAGCAATATATATGCACTGCACTATTGAAANTGTCACTTTTACCTACACCCCAGTCCAAGTTATCACCTACACTTGCTTTTGTTGTTACCTACAAAGTCTGTGATCCAGAGAGTGTGCACAACCAAAGCAGTCACCTGAATTACCTGAATATAAGTCTGTATAGGTATTTCACAGAATGAGTACACATTTGGAACATGCAGATATTAATATACAAAGATACTGTATGTATAGACAAATAGACTGAGAGTTATAACTATGCAAATGTGATGTCTATGCAAATTACATTTCAAAGTATCTTTTTAAAGTTATTTTAATTGCTTTCTAAATGGATTTGTTTCATTGTAATAAATGTTGAACATAATTCAAAACACTTAATTTTTTACATTTTGTTTCTAAAATGTCTGAGCAGAAGTGTAAGACAATGTGCTGCTACTGAATTGTAAAAAAAATATTTATATGAATAATGTAAAATAGCAAAATAGTTTATTTAAACTTGTTTTATTCTTTAATTAGAATGTTTTATGCTTGGCAGTTTATACTGAATAAAAGTATACGCATACGCTCAATAATGATCAGCTTGTCATTGTCATTGTAATCAGGCAGCAGGGTTTGGGTTCGTGGGGGGGTGTGCCTGTAGCTACTTGCTCCAAAGAAACCCCCCAAAACTGCCAAGCTTCCAAAGCAGAGCATGAACAAAGCAGAGCCCAGGACTGCCAAAATTGGTAACACTGAGGCCCCCCCACATGTGACCTTATGGTGTCAACGTTGGTTCGGGCCCGGGAGGTCACTAATACATAGACTACCCATCACATAGACTACCCTGGTAAATCTCTTTTTTTTAACGAGCAGGGCTGTGGATCTGAATTAGCCTGGTAATTAACCCTGTTCACAGTGCTGAATTACCCTGGTAATTCACAAACTACCCTGGTAATTCTCCAACTACCCTGGTAATTCACAAACTACCCTGGTTCTACACCGTTCACACTGAACCAGAGTAGATAGTAGTAATTTTAGCGACGTTCACACTGACCACACTACTCGGGTAGTTCAGTCAACCTGGTAAGTTGGCTGAATTACCCGGGTAATAGCCCTCTACGTGAACAGGGTATTAGATACCATTACTGGTGTCTACGTGAGTTCTGTCATGCAGCAACACCATAGAGAATACATATAGAAAGCTTCCACAAGGAAACTGCCGCTACATCTGGATTTAATGCTTTCATTTCCTAGGGGCATAATAGCGCTGAACCAGAGTACACATAGAAACAGGTAGACCTGTTGAGTGTGGCATCAAGAAATGCATCTAAATATCATGTGTATGATAGCCTGCAAATGAATTTAAGAAAATATAATATTTTTATGTTTAAGTTGTAATGTCATTGAATATGTCTTGTATTCCTCCTTGGGCAGTTGACTGATATATTCCCAGCGGTTTAGTTGGTATTGTTTTGTGACCTTCATTTAGGACTGTGTGCTGTGTGGATATAGAATCACATGGATAACAGATATTTATTGCATTTCTTGGCCACATAATTTCTTTTTTGATATCAAAAAAGTTGTAAAATGTCAGTAATACAAATTCTGTTTGTGTTCTGTTTTGTTCTGATTGGAAGTGACCATGAAACCTTCTAAGTGTATGACAGTAATGTTATTCATTGTTTCCCTTTGCTGTCTTTCTCCTTTCACCTTGCTGCCACCATACTTTGCTTTTTTTTTATGCCTTTTACCAAAGCACCTTCTGTTACTTTACACTGTCAACCATTTTTCATTTGAGATGTGCCCATGGTAACAGCATGTGGATCTCCTCAGATGGACCTCTTTCTTCTTCAAAATCACAGCACTCATAAGTCATATTTGATAACATCAGTGCTTTTATAAGTGCTGTGATACAGATCCTTATGATATATAATTTATATCATAATAGGGAGGAAAGGTGGGCAAAGGTGAAGAAACAGGCCCTCCTCCAGGCAGTTCCCTTGCTGACATCACGAAGGAAAGGTGTTTGACCTTCAGGTCCCCATGCAAAAAGTTTCATTTCCTTCAGGCATACCTAAGCCACACTTCTTACATTTATACTAATTAGCTCAGCAGCATTCCAAAATAAATTTAAAACCTGTTCTACTTAAGGTTGCAGGTTGTNTGAATAAAAGTATACGCATACGCTCAATAATGATCAGCTTGTCATTGTCATTGTAATCAGGCAGCAGGGTTTGGGTTCGTGGGGGGGTGTGCCTGTAGCTACTTGCTCCAAAGAAACCCCCCAAAACTGCCAAGCTTCCAAAGCAGAGCATGAACAAAGCAGAGCCCAGGACTGCCAAAATTGGTAACACTGAGGCCCCCCCACATGTGACCTTATGGTGTCAACGTTGGTTCGGGCCCGGGAGGTCACTAATACATAGACTACCCATCACATAGACTACCCTGGTAAATCTCTTTTTTTTAACGAGCAGGGCTGTGGATCTGAATTAGCCTGGTAATTAACCCTGTTCACAGTGCTGAATTACCCTGGTAATTCACAAACTACCCTGGTAATTCTCCAACTACCCTGGTAATTCACAAACTACCCTGGTTCTACACCGTTCACACTGAACCAGAGTAGATAGTAGTAATTTTAGCGACGTTCACACTGACCACACTACTCGGGTAGTTCAGTCAACCTGGTAAGTTGGCTGAATTACCCGGGTAATAGCCCTCTACGTGAACAGGGTATTAGATACCATTACTGGTGTCTACGTGAGTTCTGTCATGCAGCAACACCATAGAGAATACATATAGAAAGCTTCCACAAGGAAACTGCCGCTACATCTGGATTTAATGCTTTCATTTCCTAGGGGCATAATAGCGCTGAACCAGAGTACACATAGAAACAGGTAGACCTGTTGAGTGTGGCATCAAGAAATGCATCTAAATATCATGTGTATGATAGCCTGCAAATGAATTTAAGAAAATATAATATTTTTATGTTTAAGTTGTAATGTCATTGAATATGTCTTGTATTCCTCCTTGGGCAGTTGACTGATATATTCCCAGCGGTTTAGTTGGTATTGTTTTGTGACCTTCATTTAGGACTGTGTGCTGTGTGGATATAGAATCACATGGATAACAGATATTTATTGCATTTCTTGGCCACATAATTTCTTTTTTGATATCAAAAAAGTTGTAAAATGTCAGTAATACAAATTCTGTTTGTGTTCTGTTTTGTTCTGATTGGAAGTGACCATGAAACCTTCTAAGTGTATGACAGTAATGTTATTCATTGTTTCCCTTTGCTGTCTTTCTCCTTTCACCTTGCTGCCACCATACTTTGCTTTTTTTTTATGCCTTTTACCAAAGCACCTTCTGTTACTTTACACTGTCAACCATTTTTCATTTGAGATGTGCCCATGGTAACAGCATGTGGATCTCCTCAGATGGACCTCTTTCTTCTTCAAAATCACAGCACTCATAAGTCATATTTGATAACATCAGTGCTTTTATAAGTGCTGTGATACAGATCCTTATGATATATAATTTATATCATAATAGGGAGGAAAGGTGGGCAAAGGTGAAGAAACAGGCCCTCCTCCAGGCAGTTCCCTTGCTGACATCACGAAGGAAAGGTGTTTGACCTTCAGGTCCCCATGCAAAAAGTTTCATTTCCTTCAGGCATACCTAAGCCACACTTCTTACATTTATACTAATTAGCTCAGCAGCATTCCAAAATAAATTTAAAACCTGTTCTACTTAAGGTTGCAGGTTGTGCAGTGCACATGTCCTCATGAGTAGAGAGTACAATGTATTATCCTATAGTAACATTTTTTGAGGAGTAGTACCCGACCCCCAAACCTGATGATTATTTAAATTTTTTTCCCTCTATCCCCCCAAGAAGGTGACTCAAAACCCCCTAGCCCAGTGGTTCCCAAACTGTGTGCCGTGGCTCCCTTGGGTGCCACGACACTCTCATTGGGGTGCCACAAATTGTTTTTTCCGATGTGGTGCCATGTTGCTAGTGCACAATTTAACGTCTTATATAGGAGCAACATTAGATTTGATATCAACCTGAAGTATTTCTGTCTTTACCTAAATAGTTATTACTCTATTCTGACTCAAAAGCTTAAAAAATGAGAAAAAATTTTGTATTAGGGGTGCCTTGAAAAATTATGGAGAACCTAAGTGTGCCCCGACTGAAAAAGTTTGGGAACCATTGCCCTAGTCCCCTCCNCAACATCCAACTTCTAATTCATATTTTTCTTGTTGTAATCTTTGTTTTACGAGTGTATTCTGATGGCTGATTTAATAAACAGAAAAGGGATTTATATGTAAGTTAAACTATACAGGATGTTATAATTTTTCAATATACATCAGGCTCGAAGGGTATGGCACTAAGCTCTGCCCNTTATATAAGCCCTACCCCAAGACTCAGGACCCGCGATTTTGTCATAAATGCACCCTCCAGTCTGGAGGGGAGGGCTTATACAAGGAGTGGGGCTTAGCAGGAGAAAAGGTGCTGGTATACCATACCGGTGTATACCACTCCACTTTAAGCACTGATATAAGTGATAATTTTTAGGGTGATTATGGGTGCAATTTATTTAATGGTAGAGGTGACAGGTGCCATACTGGTGTCTGATACTACTGTTAATGGACTATTTATCTAATGCTGGAATATACTGAGTGCTATGCAATTTATATATTTAGTTAATATTTATACAACTACAATTCTTGAAGCAGTTTACCAACTATGTTCATACACAGGACTATAGGGAGTACAATTTTTATCAATATGTTTTATTGGTTTGAGGCACCCTAGTATCTAGTAGATAGTTTCATAGATTTTCTGTAATAAAAGTACTACTTTTGCTTTATATTCACTTGTGCAACTTATCCAATTTTGTTCATCCAGTCAAATGCTTCNCAACTAATCACAAGGCATCATCATATGGATGACTGGACTTTGTGGGAAAACTAATTCTCTCAGCCAACATATAATACTCTCTCTTAAGTTAAATGAAATGCTTTGATAGCAATCTGAATAACTGTAAAGCTGGCCAATCACTAGAGTGATTATTGTTCCAATTATTAGAAATCAGACAAATTATCTTTCTAGCGTGTGGGGTTGATTTTTTTCTAAAAGCTAATGATAATTGTTCAATAGAGGACTTGTACTACAGACAGAGCTTGGCAGAACAGAACTTGTACCGGAGAGGTGCAGAAAAGAGCTGATGCAGATAATACAGGCAGAGCTTGGCAGGACTAGACTTGTACCGGANAGGTGCAGAAAAAGAGTCGGCAGAACCAGACTTTAACTGGACAGATTCAGACAAGAGTTAATGCTTGGCAGAACCAGACTTTGTGTGCACATGATTTCAGAGCATGCACAGTAGAAAATCATGAGTTACGCCACAATGCAGAATCAGACCCTCTGAGTGCCAAGTGCTGTGTGGTCACACACAGCAGGAACCACAGCAGGGAAGTGTCAATTACTGTACATTTNGTATTATGCACCTCCTCCAGTCTGTGCCAGTGTATCAATATATTGTTATTGAACATATTATTAATAAAAGGCCCCTCCGTAGCCCCCACCACAACTCCGCCTTTTT
>JABWIB010007401.1:12491-29797 GCA_016617825.1 Platyplectrum ornatum
AGACATATATAAAAGTATGTAGACATTACCTGCACATGCCTGTATTCATGTTACATAACGCTTGATGTGTGTAATATAAACTGCCGTAGACATCCATGCACAGGTTCTAGGCTGGTTGTGCACAGTATGTTTTAGTCTTTGTCTGCTCCCCTTTGAGTAGCATGTGGTATCTTCCAGATATGGCTGGCTTTGTCACTGAGTATATTAGTATGTGAAACCATATACTTTAATACAATGAATACAACTTTTTAACACATCCCATAGTTACTTTTGAATGAGCGAATGTTAAATGTTATAAGCCTATTTGTTTCTCACGTCTGTGTCAGGTAACTTCATGTTAGTAACACACGGCCTTATTTTACATATTGCCACTTAATGTGTCATAAGAAAAATCAAATTCTATTAATATGTCTCAATGTGACAGTCATCAATTACCCATTATAATAACAGTGATTTCTGGCTGCCCACGGAGAATGTCAGGCAGTGCTGCAGGATTGTGTCTAGAGGTGTTTGCAGGAACTGCGTGTATAAAATAGGTCACATTCATTGACACTAAACACGTACATTTAATGTAGTCCTAAACGGGGACACTGCATCTGCGTCTGGCATGGTGGCAAATATTTAACTAAATCAAAATGTAACCTTAGTCTATGATTATAATGCAGAAGCTTAGGTTTTTTTTTTTTGTACTTATGAATTCATTTGATATCCCATGAACTAGTAAAAGCTGTATGATTTAGCTTTCTTTAAGAGGCTTTATAGGTGTCCTATAACAAGGAATAGAATTATAAAAATATGAATTAAGTATTTGTGACTTAGGCCCATATTTACTAAGTATGCGGAAAAAAATGGAAAAATTGCAATGCTGTCCATAGCAACCAATCAGATTCTAGCTCTCACTTTCCTATGACATACTAGAGAATGTCAGCTAGAATCTGGTTGCTATGGGCAACATCTCCACTTTTCCTTTTTCACAGTTCAGTGTGATGCAATACATACAGAACAAAAGGAAGGGATCATCAGTATGAAAGCTGTACAGAGAGAGCAAAGACGCGTAACTATTCATTGATGGCCATGGATTATGTGTGCAGGGACAGCGGACATGTTATATATTCTTTTAAGCCTTGCGCCATAACCTTTCAACTACCAAAACCATGGAGAAAGTGAATGAATTACACCCACGTGGTCAGGTTCTTTTGTGTAGCCTTCTCATTGATTAAGCATAGCAGAAAGTCTAATAGGATGAAATTAATCCCCATACATNTAGTGGCATATATATTTCCATTGCTCTGTGTACTCAATGTACTTTTGTTTTCATGTGCTCTTCAGATCCTCTGACAAGATGATGTACCGGGGGAGTCAAACGTGTGTGGAAAATGCTCCTGCAAAAGCTGAGGACATTGGTTCAGACCGCGTCATGACAGATGATATCTTTGATCACACCTATTGTGAGAAGGAAGGCCCCAAGCCACCAATGAAGATCGTTTGGAGAAATGTCATACTGATGTCTTTGCTACATTTAGGAGCACTTTATGCGGTTTTTATTATACCATCTGCTAAGCCAGCTACATTGGCCTTTGGTAAGATAATAAACTCTATTTATTTTTTATGTATTTATTCATCTGTTTTTTTTTTTTTTTTATACATCAGCTCCTATAGCAGTGGTTTCCAAACTCTCTCAGTTCAAGGCACTCTTAGGGTCTCCATTGGGCTCCCCTAAGACAAAATAATTACCAAGCAGTGCAAGAGTCAAAATAATGTAATAACTAATTAGGTTAAGACAGAAATACGTCAAATTGCTCCTATACAAGAAGTACAATCTTGTGCAACACTAGCAATGCGCCACAATATACTCTTGGTACTCCAATGAGATTGTCTTGGCACCCCATGGAGCCTAGGGACACAGTTTGGGAACCACTGTCCTATAGGCACACCAGTTCTAATGAAACAGAGTAACAATACGACATATTTGATTTTGATATCATTATTGGTTCATTTTAAGCATTTCTTAACTGATTTCCTTTAGATGATTACCAGTATCTTGTTTTGCAAATGTCTGTTACCTTTTCAAAATCTTTCTGTGAGTTTCTGTGACAGATTTAAGAAGACAGATCAACAAAATGCAAAGATATCTTGCATTCACACTTGTAGGAAAATATCTGCTAGCCATACACATTAGACAGATTATCTGCAGAAAGCACAAGAAAAATACATAGACAATTTAATGGCTGAATCCGCTAATGTTGACAGACAGAACAGTGTTTCTGGAAACTCACTCACAGTTGTAAATCAGTGCTAATGCTAGTCTGGTATTGGAAAATTGGAGGTACCAGGTAACAGGATTATAAACAGTTTGGGGTCCCCACAAAATGATTCCCATCCACACCCACAGAGTGTCATGCTTTCAAATGCGGGTCCCCTCTCCTGGGTACGACTAGCTAGAGGTCTTTCCGATACCTGCGGGAGTAATTTTCTCCACTGTAGATGTCTCTGGCATTCACAAGAACCAGTGATGTAGCTGAATGTAGCTGACACAGATTTAACCTCTGGAAGATCCTACGTGACTGAAACACTGCTCATCCCTTCATACAGTACAATTGTCTGCCCAATCACTCATCTACTGGGTGATCTCCCAGATAATTGTACAGTCTGTACCCTGCTTAAAACACATATTGCATCATTTCATTTGATAGCAAAAATGCAGATTGATGTTGGCCTATGAGCGGGTCCCCTAAAGATACAAACCTATATATATGTTGATATACACACATTTACATACAGTTAGTTTGTCATCAATACATAGACATACATAAACATTCACTTTGATCTATTGTAGTCCAAATAATTCCCTTACAATTGTGCAGACAGGCAGTGTGACTTTTCTCAGGCAGAATAGTGATGACATGAGCCATGCAGGCGACACAACACCCTTTACGTGTGTATGGCATGCTCACACTTCACGTGTTGGAAATATTGTTTTAAAGCAATATAACATAACATATTTATCAACATGTTCATGTAATATCGCTTGCACTGTACCTAAAAAAAATAGTGTAACTTTAAATACTGTTTGCCTCTTTAGAAATTGATCTTCGTGTACTTATCTGAGTAGATGAAATAGTTTGGCCTATCAGCTGGGTGCACTGCATGAAAGGGATCATAATAAATTGTACATTATTTATTTAGCAGACAGTGTTGGCCCAGATTCAGGAGAGGGAAGACAACTAATTGTGAAACCCAATCCAGGTGTACTGTAAAGAAAGGACTGGCAAGGCAGGTCACTTGTTTACAGATAATAGCCAACCCTGGGAGAGTTACTGGGTTGCTTTAGTGATATACCTTTCACATAGCAGTGTATGGATTGACACTTCATTTACATTTAGGAGTAGGAGCACTCATTTTTCTTACCTCATCCAGCAAATAGCCCAGCGTACAACAACTGTGAATAGAATAGCAATAAGTTTATTTGATCTTTTATTGCATTTATCTTATTTTTTGCAACGTGACAATAACTGTCATGGTAGCTAGAGTCTCATATTACATGATGGAGTGTTGAATCACCTTTCTCTTCTTTGTCCTTGTCTTTTGCCTCTGGCTGCATTCATATGATCCTTCATATGATGGCCTAAATTTACTAAGCGGGGAGATTTGCAGGGAGAGTGAAAAGTGGGGATGTTGCCCATAGCAACCAATCAGATTCTAACTCACATTCTCCAGTATGTAAAATGAAACTGAGAGCTTGAATCTGATTGGTGGCTATGGGCAACATCCCCACTCTTCAATCTCCCTGTAATCTCACCGCTTAGTAAAATTAGGTCGATACTACCTGTGTCTGTAGCTTAGAAAAACTATGAGCTTTCAAGGCACTTTACTGACATGATCCATGAATAATGAATTGTTAAATTATGGAAAATCTAGTAAAAAAGAAAACAGATAACCTGAACATATTTATGTAAATAACATGAATAATATATTGTACCACCCACAACACACCAATATCATTTATATTTACACTTAGATATACACCATACGAATGCACATTAATTGTCATCTTGTTACACATGTTTCATTACATTTTCTGCAACAATGATGTTTCAAGATCCAAATTATTGCTACAACTGTCACTGGCTACACAGGTGATAGATCCATCCAGGAGGTCATGAAGTCACTGTCAGAATAGACCAACACAATGCATTTTCCTGGCATTTCAATTGCTCAGTGAATTATGCGCTAACTCAGTTATTCAACCCTTCCTGGACTAATGAGAATGCATTTCTGTGTGTCGGGTAGACTGCATTAAGCTCTTGTTGGAGACAGGCGGCACTTCCAGTTATTGCAGTCATAGTTTACAGTGTACATATATGTTTCAGTGTGCATATATTTATTTGTTTTAGGTTTTTCCTTTTTTCGGAGATTCCTGTTATACAACTTTTCTGTTATTTGTCATATTTTCTTTTCTTGTTCTTTTGTCCTTTACAAAAAAANAAAAAACCCTGCTCGTGCCAAAAAGGCCCTAGGCCCTATCTATCATAACGCAAAACATAATTAGTACTGCAGTACTGAACCAATCACTGACACCTCCAAAGAAAGAACATCCAGCAGACTGCTCGCTATACAGGTCATGTAATTCATCTCTCCAAACCTGACAGATGGAAACAAAATACATAGTCTAGAAAATGATCTCCAGTCTACCATCACTGGCTATATGATGCACGAGAATATAAGCAATAATCCAGACTGTATACCACATCAGTGCATCCTTGTTTATAACATTGTACACCAAGGGCATTTATGCAGGGTATTCATACGTTAAAAGATTTATATCGCTCCTGGTTAGAGCAGCTGTATTAGGGATCTCTTATACATTTAATGGGACCTATACAACCATAAGACAATTGATTCCACACTCTGCTAATTACTTTGTCAATTATGAAAGCTAAATCAGCAGGGAATTGCTGGATAAAAATACAAACCGTTCTGTTTGAATGGAACATTTAGTCTTTTGGACGCAGTGTGACTGATCCAAAGGTGAGCGTACACCAGCTGACGTGATGAATACCTACTGTGCATGCTCAGAAATAAAGAGCACTCAGCTACTGCTATTCATCGCAGCACAACTTGGGAAAATGGGAGTATAACATTACCACCAGGGCCTAAATTTACTAAGCAGGGAGATTGCAGTGAGATTGGAAAATGGATGGTTGCCCCTAGCAACCAATCAGATTTAATTTTACATACTGGAGAACTATGGGCAACATCCCTACTTTGCAATCACCCAGTAATCTCCCTGCTTAGTAAATTTAGGCCCTGGTCATTAATACCTGGTCAAGTACAGGGGGTGACATTATAGGACACTGTGCTTGAGATCACTGCTGTATTTCTACACATCCAGAATGCTCACATAAAGTCAGAACCTCAATTTACAGTTCAAATGACCGTGTACTACCCTGTTCTCACACCGCACACTCTATATGTTCACAAAACTACACAGAGCATGTCTGCATAGTGCTGACATACACCTCAGGATGACACAACATGGCCCCGTCTATGTTTTCCATTCTACGTGGCGCACAATACATGCCGATTTGTGTCTCTTGTGATGGTTCCACCTCTGCACACTTTACAGAGTAGTTACACTTCCCATTGTGTAATTGGGAGATATGTATGTGTCCCAATGCGTTTAACTGCTTCTGAGGTGCTGGGTTGTAGTCTTAAGAGATGGCAATCCATCTGTTTTAACTGTGTAATGTTTAGTAATTCAATTTCCCCGCAGCTGTTGTTTGTTTCATGCTGAGTGCCCTGGGAGTGACTGCTGGTGCCCACCGCCTCTGGAGTCATCGTTCCTATAAGGCCAAGCTGCCCCTAAGGATATTTCTAGCAGTTGCAAACACAATGGCATTTCAGGTAAACTATTTTGAAGTCTGAAATAATGTGTCGTATAGATATATATACATGTATGTCTGTGCCAGTGGGTCCTGGGGTTACTTGTACACAAGGATGCCAACTCTACCTGAATTCCCAGGAGACTCACAAATTTCAAGCAACTCAGTATCCGGTATCCTGGGAGAGACAGGAAATCTCCTGGGACCTGGAGATTTCAAACAAACAAACAAAAAAAAGCACAAATAACCAATATAGACAATGTCTAGTATAAAACTTTACTAACTTCAAAATTTAAATAAGACGTACACATGCATAAAATATAAATACAACCTAAATATACCCTAAAAATGTCCAGTTTTTAATGTTCCAATACAACGCAGTTACAGCAGCGAAGGAAAGATTTGAAAATATCACACAATGGCCTGCAAAAGGCAAACGACTGCCAAATATTAAAGAGTTAATAGTCGGGGACAATAACATCTCAAGAAGTCTGCATAATGAGGATAATCTAGTTGCCAATACTATTTATAGCTTCTGTACAAAATGTTTATCATGGGAAATTCAGCACCTTTGCAACCTTTGGAAATGACACGCAAGAATGTCAATTTCATTAGGATTAAATTAGTATCTAAAATAAAATATTCTGCACTGTACTTAAAGGTATATTATAGGACGAATTGCCATTATCATGCATTTGTATTCCCATTGCCAACCCATGTCCTATATACTATTATTAATAATAATAATAATAATAATAATGCTTATTTATTAGGTGTCATAAATTGTCTGCAGCGCTGTTCAATTGGGAATACAGACAGAATGGATGGGGGCATGCCCCCAAGCTTACATAATACAGGAAATTGGAGATTTGACACTAGTACCCCGTTCACACAGAGGGCTATTACCCGGGTAATTTAGTCAACTTCCCGGTTTGACTGAACTACCCGGGTAGTGTGCTCAGTGTGAACGGCGCTAAAATTACTACTAACTACCCTGGTATAGTGTGAACGGTGTTGAACAGTGTAGTTTGTGAATTACCAGGGTAGTTAGTGAATTACCAGGGTAATTCAGCACTGTCAACAGGATTAATTACCAGGGTAATTCAGATCCACAGCTAACAACCCTGCTCGTTAAAAACAGATTTACCAGGGTAGTCTGTATGAACGGGGTAATAGGGGCAATTACACAGACACACATACACTAGGGACAATTTATTAAGCTGCCAATTAGCCTACCAGTATGTTTTTGGGGTGTGGGAAGAAACTGTAGCATCCAGAGGAAACCCATGCAGACACGAAGAACATACAAACTCCACAATCATACACTGTTATAAGGTTAATAAATAATAATATATTGCTATAAAGTTAACATATGTTTGTTTGCACTCTTCTAGAATGATATATATGAGTGGGCTCGGGATCATCGTGCACATCACAAATACTCTGAAACAGATGCAGACCCACATAATGCAATGAGAGGCTTTTTCTTTTCCCACATTGGTTGGCTTCTCCTGCGGAAACACCCTGACGTAATAGAAAAAGGCAAAAAACTTGATTTAAGTGATCTTCATGCTGACAAAGTTGTAATGTTCCAGAGAAGGTAAGAAAACACATGATTATACTTCATTAATGTCTCCCAAACACATAATTGTATTTATGACAAAAGTAATATAATCATGCCACAAACACATTAGTGACCCTTAAGCTTTCACTCTGCAATTCATGGGACTCCCGAATTTCGGAAATTTCTCCCGGTATCCCAGGAGAGTCAGCAAATGTTGCTGGACTTGAACTGACGCAGTGATTTCGTGTATTTCATTCATCAATAGAAAAAAGATATGCTTATTCATTGAGTCCTCCAGGCCTTTTAACAAGGGGGAAGGAAAGGGAAATTGTACCTATTGCTTTATTATAAAGGGTCACAAAGCATTTTTGCAATTATTAATAATTAACATGTGGTTAAATAAAATATACATGACACAGTATGCACACTGAAGTTTGCAAGATGCCTTATTCACTATGGGCCAGATTCAGCTTTTCACTCTCATGACTATTACACTCTCATGGACAAAACCATGTTGAATTGCAGGGGAGGTAAATTTAATTAGCTGCAATCAGCATTACAAGTGACAGCTGATGTTTCCTACTCCTAGTCTAAAAACAGTGTAATAGTAACGGTGGTCAGTATCTGTGTGCAACATGCAACAATAAAGTATTCTCCCTGTATGCAAACACTGACATTCATTTTACCTCCCCTGCAATTCAAATGGTTTTGCCCATGAGAGTGTAACTCATGAGTGTAAATCATGAGAGTGAAAAGCTGAATCCAGCCCTATGTTTTTACTGTGTTTATTTACTATGGTCTTTTCATTTTTTATATTAGGCACTATAAGAAGTTAATCCTGCTTATGTGCTTCTTTGTCCCAACTGTGATTCCTTGGTACTTCTGGGATGAGTCGCTGTATGTTGCATTCTACATTCCATGTATCTTGCGCTATGCATTGGTTCTCAATGCTACCTGGCTGGTAAACAGTGCAGCTCATATGTACGGAAACCGACCATATGACAAGAACATCAACCCTAGGGAGAACAAACTAGTTGCACTTGGAGCAATTGGTAAGTTTTTCTTAAAACTAAACTACTAATTGTTACTTTTAAATAATTAATGAATATGTATCAATTATTATATTATTAATAACTATTTGGCAATAATAAAAAGACTAAAAGCAATGTACCACGTGAGATTGGGAGTATAATTAACTATAATAACCCTGTTCTTATAAAACTCTGAAGCAAGAAATGTTATCTTTGAAGTATAGATAAGCCGGGGATCTCCCAGACATCTGTGTTTCTTGTACATAGTGGAGCTATCACCCACGGCAATGTGTCAGTAATTGCTCTCAGATCATGTGCATACAAGCCAAACATTGTCTCTTGAAGTGTAGTACAACTTTTGCTTATCTTTGTTAAACAAATTTTTATTACTCAAGCAAAAGTATTTTTATAACTTCCCACACTGTGAAGGTTTGTGATTGCGCTCACATGACTAATGGCGACATCCGATGCTAGAAGTGAGCTGGTATACATCGGTATGGAATACCAGAACCTTTTCCCCTGACAAGCCCCACCCCCTCGGAACTGGAAGAGAATATTTATTTTTAAAAAGTGTAGGTCCAGAGGGGGTGGGGCTTATACAAAATACCCACTTCAAGCCCTTGTTAGTGGGTGATTTACAGATGTTGCATGGTGAAATTAAAAAAAGAAACCGTTTGACAGTCGCTTTAATGTGTGCCATAGATTCTAAAATGTGATGTATAGCAAAGTTAAAGGCAGACTTTCTAGCTACTTTTAGTTACATTGTTGATGAGGTTGAAAAAAGACACCAGTCTATCAGGTCCAATCTATTATGAATGTCCTTTGATCTGTATCTTATAATTGAAATTGATCCCGATGAAGCAACTACCAATCTGATTCAATCTGGAAAAATCTCTCTTAACTCAAGATGGCAGTCCTAAGTCTCCCTGGGTTCAATGATATATTTCATTCTTTTTAATGGGTATAACTCTGGATAGCCCTTCTCTGCTAATTATTTGTTTAACCCTTTCATAGACCTATTAATCATAGCTGCCAGCAATCCCTGAATATCGGGGAGACTCCCTAAACAACAAAGTGTAAACTCCCTGATTCCCTGAAGTGTTGGGCAATCCCCCCAGTTCAATCATTGTAGTACGATGAAAATTTTAGAAACTGTCTATTTCTATTAATATGAAGAAGTAAGTTAATGTCCAATGCACAGCCTTCACAATAATACTGAAGCATTTATTCACTGACAATTTAACAATCAATAAATACTGACTTTTATATTGAGAAATAGTTTCCTGGCAGCACTAGACACACCCATGAGTAATTCTATTCACAGGACACACCCCTTTGATGGTACAGGATACACCCCTTTGATGCAGGACTCTGATAGTGCATTCAATATTTCCTGATTTTCATTTGCAAAAGTTGTCAGCCATGATATAGTTCACTATAATTTTAAAACTTCCCCAGAACTGTACTATGTATTTAAGATAAAGCCTTACCAACCATGTACTGTACACTGTCTTCCCTTGCATCTATTGTCCTGGTTATGCATGCTAATACATTATTGGACCTTACAACTCTTGCTTGACATTGAGAACTATTGCAAGGTTATTGCCTATGAGCACTCCCAAATCCTTCTCCATTAATGATGCAATACCAGAAGCCAAATATATATCATTTCACATTTACCTTCTGTACAGTTCAGCTGAGGGTTAACTACAGAGATCATAGCAGAATGTTTGCTTTTTGTGGGAAGATACTATTTGCTGTAACCATCAATTTAGTATTTTCCTTATTTTTGCTGGTGTTTTATTCTGTACAATTATCAGTGATGATAAATGAACAATAGTAATTTATACTATGATTCTCTTTTTACTTATTTCTATATGGGGCAAGATATCTACCAGGAAATGCTAATACAGATATAGTTTTATAACATGATCTTTTTTTGCTTTGGAAGTGGCAGCCAATAATCAGCTACCTATCTTTTCATATACAGTATCTGTATCTGTATACTTATTAATAGTTTTATAATTAGTCAACTTTCTCTTGCAGATATATAACATTTAGAGATACAGGTCACATTCAGGGAAACGCTGATTTTGCCATTATCACATAACTGTGTGTGATTGTACGCTGGGATGTTTCTTTGGAAAAGACTAGACTTGCAATTGTTATCAATTCAATTCATGACCTGTGTTCCTGGGTCATGTTTGCTTAGCTATCAGTTCCCATATCGCTTGTTACTTGTAATCTCTAGTGTTATATAGTAGTCAGACCAATCCAAAGCCATTGTTGATTTTAAAACAAGTTCACGCTTACTAGAGTAGTAACAAATACTAGAATGATAGTAATGACTAGAGAAGAATAAAACTCTGGAAAATGAGAGTGTATAACAAGGTGGGGGTATTTTTATACCCCAATGAAACTTTCATTTTAACATGATCTTTTTTCAGTGCAGCAAATATTAAGTCAACTCCTACTATTATTGCACGTAATAAAAAAATTATAATAATTATAATCTATATTTATCATCTCTTCCCAGGTGAAGGCTTTCACAATTATCATCACACCTTCCCATTTGACTATGCTAGCAGTGAGTTTGGAATCCGGTACAACCTCACCACATGCTTTATAGATCTAATGCGCTATTTGGGCCTCGCCAGTGACTGCAAGACTGTCTCCAAAGAGACCATAAAGGCCCGACAACAACGCACTGGAGATGGAAGCTACAGGAGTGGCTGAAAAATAAACCACAACAACAAAGAAGGATGACATTTCCTAATACATTTAACAAACCAACAAAAAAATATAGCGCAAGGCTAAATATGATTACTTTAACTTGATCCAGCACAGTGTTCTTTTAATTATATACTTAAAGTAATTAAGTATAACAACATCCGTTTGTTGTTGGGTTTTTTTTTTTTGTTATAATTCAGGCCATCTTTCTAATTGCTTTCCTGTATCTACTCTTCTCTTCTTAGGCTTTTGTATGTTTGTTTTTGTTATTTTGGTTTTTATTTTTTTTATTTTGTATTTATATTGTGGTATTGCTTTTTTTATTTAATTTCTCCTGTTACTCCTTTTCATTTTCCTACTTGCAGTTGGTGTAAATTCTTGGCCTAAGTCCACACAATCTCTACCTGCTGTAAATTGTATCTTAAGCACTGACCACAACTCCAGCTCTCTCCTCATTTATCTCATTGACTGCTCTCAGGCTCTCTGCAAAAAGAATGAAATCCAATAAGTGGACAACTTACAAGTGCCATTTTTAACAATTTGTACATAAGGGGGAGGGGGTTAAAAAAAAAGCTAGAAGAGTTTTGTATCTATTTGATTTACTTATTATCTGTACAAAACAAGTGGTTTTTAGACAGTTTAGTTGCTGTCTTGCAGCTTTGACTTACTGGTTGTGCTACCACTGAATCTAGATGGTGTGCAGACCTTGCAACAAAATGCATGCTTCATGTGAGTTGTGGCAGTGTAGATAGTAAAGGTTGCTTAGACTTCTAGTTCTTCCATCGCCGTTTCCATGTGTAAAGTATAATCTGGAAATGTGCAGAGGTAGAGGAAATATTTATATTTTCAATTGGCTTCTTCTCAATGTTGCTTTATGTTATGGATGCTACAGGTCTGCTGAACATACAATATTGTGTTAGCAGGAGATTACATTCACCAACATGTAGAAGCATAAACAGATCATGTTGCCTTTCATCCATTACAATTTTTCTCAGCATGGTAAAAAAAACAAACCAACCCCAAAACCTTCACTTTAACATCTTATTAAATGCCACATGTCGTAGTTTCTTTATCTAGAGTCTAGAGTAATAAAGTGGCATGCCTTGTACATTTTTATGATCTCTGCAGAGATACATACCACATAATGTTACTAGTNTGCTACGTTTCATTTCCATTTCATTACCCTGCTGGGTTGACTTTGTGATCAAGTTGTTTGATTGTATACCTTGATATATGATCCTGATTGGCATTGCCAACTGTTAGCTTGTTTTGGTAGAATTTAGGGCATAGATGAGGGGCATGGCTTTGAAACCCCCTTATTTTGTATGATACAATGTTTTTTAGTTAGAGAAAGATGTTTTGCAAATTTCGAGCATAAAACTGCTTAGGTTTAGCAGAATATTTGGTTTTAAAAATGAAATGTTTACAGGTATTAATAATACCTGTAGTATGTATCACTCAACGTTCCTTGCTAGACATAAAAAAAATACACTTTATTTATTGTGATCATTTTACAAACAAAAAAGCACTTAAAAAAAGCCAAAAAGTTCATGCAGATTCACATAAGTTTGTGTTACAAACTAAACATTAATTTCCGCATCACACTGAGGTATTCTGGCAGGTTAGTCCGTGCACTGGGGGTTCAACATTACCAGTTGCCTTCAGGATTGCAATGGCATCACATACATAGTGACATAGAACAAGCATGTTATTTAATATGTAGTCATCAAATGACTAGCAAACTGTCCATAAAATAAAAGTAGCATTGNGGAAACACATAGTAGACATTCAAAAAGGGACAAGGAGGTGTAGGACAACCTACTGCACTTATTTCCAAAAAATACAGTATATATGGTATTTATTNTCATCATCATTATTATCTAAATATNGAAAATGACATCATATTAGTACATAAAATGTACATCAATANATCCATATATACTGCATTATTTGTACTGNCAGTAGGAAGAACAAAAAGGGCGCAATGTACTGTCATATAATGTAAAACTCTGAAATAATATTGATTATATTAAGCTAAATAATTACTGGAAATTAAAGTAGATAAATACTTACATTTCTAATATTAAGCTATACCCAGGGCAGTTCAGTACACTTGGCAGTTACCCTATTGCTTAGTTCTCTCTAACCTCGAATTGCACTTTTCCCTATAGACATTTTCCTNGTTTTCCCATTAAGATAACCAAATACTTTAGAGCTTTAGGATAACATACATGTTTTTCTCTATTAGATACAATTTTTCCCTGGCTAATATAGTTTTGTGGTTAAAAACCGCAGTTATTTTCAATACCTTTCTATAAATTTATTTGTAAACTAGGCAAGGTGTGGCCAAACTGAATGGTCTTGCACTAGGTTTAATGTAAGTGAATGAATTGGTTATTTACCAAAGTGTATATCCAATCGTGTATTGTATATAATTGAACAGAAGCACTTATGCTAAAAGCACTTATTACTGTAATAGTAACTAAATGACCCTTATGTTAACTTCCACCTATAAAAAATAATTCTTCCAATATCCTCTACTGGCCTAGATATTTTATAATAGTCATAATGAAAAACTCATGCTTCTGCTTTTATTCTGAGGTAGCATATATTACTTGCAGGCTTTTCTGCTTTCAGCTACTCGCAGAATAATCTGTTAATAACTAGCTTCATCGTGTCCACATATCCCCTTCAAAGACAATAGTAAGTTACTGTCATTTCTAGAATATCTCGGCTAATAGTGGAGAAGTAAAATGTATAAAGGTGGTTGTCTTCTCAATGGCCCGTACCGGCTATTAAGGCTGGAGCGTGTTAAACCTACAGGGATTTAAACATTTCATAACCTGAAATCTTAGAATTCTCTGATGAATAATATATAAAGAATTGCTATGAATATCTTCTCTGTGTTGATCAAGGTATAATTGTGTGTGTGTGGCTTTTATTCCAGTCGCTAGGATGCTTGTTTTGTTCTGCCTGGCTGGATGTATGCAGCTTTGCTGTAGATGTGACTTATTATTTTCTCATCTGATGACTGTATATCTGTCACCGTCTACACTACCATTAAATACCTGACACACCGTGCCACCGGCTGTAGTGATGTTCCAACTTCCTAGTACATGGCTGTATCCTCTGTTTAGGTGAACGCTGCAGTTCAATGATAAAGCCTAGCCATCAGATGGTCCTCAGCTTATGTTTANGCGGCACACAAGTGGACTAGTCCTTTTCTACAGATTAAGTTGATTGAAGTCAACTGTACTGTACTTTAACTGATTTCTATAGTACTTGAGGTGCCTTCTCTGCAATGCCACATCATTTCTTTCATAGATATATTAAAGCAAGTCNGTGTGGCCTTGTAGTAGATGTATTTTGCTTGATTGTGTGTGTATGGCAGGCTTAAAGTGTTTCAACGCTCTGATATAGGCGATTGTAGTATCCAGAGTTTAGGAACCCTTATTACTAACATTTGCTAATATAAGCCTCCGGATTACATGTTCTTTTACTGTAGCAACACTAATATAAAATGTACACAAGTTCCAAATCTGCTGCTAAGGTCCCGATTGCAGTCTATTGGAAGTCCAGTTTGGCCTGTAGCCAGGAATAATGTTATGAACAATCCAGGCTGCAATCCTTTAAAACAGAGACATTCCCAGTTACCAAAACTCATTACCAAGACATGTCAGANGGGACTTCAGGAACTTATTTTGTGACAGCAGTGGGCAAACTAGTTTTACCATTTAAGACATCAACTTTTCATATGTACAGAGAAAATAAGCGTGTTTTCTCCAGAGCGATCATCTCTAGTATAGTATATAGTCTTGTGATTTACTTATGGAAATAACTGTAAATGTCTTGTCTATGTTTCTTCCTTTGGGAAAGCGGTATGAAATAGTGAGGGCTGGCATCCAGGGATCACAGTTATAAAAAATAACACATATGGGGACAAGAACTGAAATGCTACTTTAATAAAAAAGTGACATTTAAATGTAAGGCTAACTGTATGTACAAGACTGTTTCAATGAGTGATATGAATAAACATCATGTTTTCTGTTAATAAAAACTGTCAAAAGCACTTTTTGTGCATATCTCCCGATTCCTGATTCAATTCATATGGTGTCAATGAAGCATTCAGTTATAAGCTTTAATCTCTCTACACTGCATTTTACATTGCTCAATCCACATGATATTTTAGGGTNCGGCATTACAGCACAGGGACGGCAACAATGGGCCTACTTGTTCTCAGGTCAGAACATCCTCACTCTAAAACCAGTGCCACATGAATGGGAGGTCGCTGCAAGTACAAAGTACAGCACAATCTCCGCTACATACACACATATCTATTATTACAGTATGCTATATAGGCAGTCATTATACTGAAAACACTTCTGCGGTTACTACCAGAATGATGCCCAGGGCCTAGATTTTTTTAAACTGCGGAATTGGAAAAGTGGAGATCAGATTTTAGCTCTCACATGCTCTAGCCCAATGCTAGAGAATGTAAGCTCACAAGAGCAGGGACACCCACCCCCTTGTCATCTTCCTCACCCAGAGCCAATCTCCTTCTTACTATAATCACTGTACCTCTGCCTATGCGTAATGTCTTGTTACCAATTGTATTGTTTGTCCCAGTTGTACGCCGTTATGAAACCTGTATGGCACCTTATAAATAAAAAATCTGATCGGTTGCTATGGGCAACATCCCANCTTTGTCAATCCCACAGTTTAGTAGAGCCAGCCCCAGGACTTATAATAGCTGTTATNACACAACATTCTTTAGACAAGTTAAAAAAAATTGAATCGGGGCCTCTGATATTCTGGATGGTGCAAAATAATACATTTATCAATTACAGTTTTTCAACATTGGAACAAATGAAAAGTTTTACCCTGTTCATGTACATCCAGTATCTCAGAGGTTAGGTCATGTAACATAGCACTACAGGAAAACATCTATTTGGAACAGTTTAATAGTTGCATGTGTTTGTAATCGGTGGTCATAGTTTTTGCCAGTAGTTATAAAGTAAGGATGTCTCTGTCATACACCATCTCATTAAATACATCTTTGGTATCATGTTTTTGGTTCAGAGTTGGGTATTTGTATTAGTACAACCCCCATCTACAAGGCAAAAGAGAAATAGATCAATATATATATATAAATATATCAATANAATGGGATAAAACTATTCCTAATGCTCTGTCTTCAGATTTTCTGTTGCCTTCTGTTACATATGTNGCTATTATTATATGACCTAAGTTGTAAAACTGTGACATTTGAGGGTGTGTTAGTATTATCTATGGAAAAACCTAGTTTGTCTGTTATTTTGTGATGCTCTTCTATGTTAGGTCTAGTTGTATGTGTGCAGTTTTTGGATCTACTTGCTGTTGGGCCACCTGTACATCTTGCAGGTTCTGATGAGTTGACATTCCAGTCCACTTCCTAATATAGGGAGTCCTTCAAAACCTTGAGCCTAATCTAATGCTCTGCATGTCCATAATCCATTGCCTGCAGTGTTATTTCCCCAGTATAACTTACTACACAGCACTGTGTGGCTGTTCTTGTTGTTGGCTACCATGGATAACCATCACAAAAGAATGACCATGAATAAGACACGCATACAGGGCTTGTGCTATTAAAGAACTCGAATGAGCTTTCAGCTAAAACAATTGACAGGCGTGGAACTTGATTTATTTTTGAATGATATTATATTTGCAAATTATTTGTATATCACAAAAGATGCAATATGCACACATAATCGTATCTAATATTATCGTAGTTATATACAAAATTTGTTTACAAGCAAAGCTGCTTCTTCCCATCTCAATGCTACACATATATACAAATATAATGTATCCTGTTCCAACACGATGTAACGTACAATTGATATGNGGATGTTAGNGCAGTGGTTCCCAATCTGTGCTCCTAGGCTCCCAGGGGTGCCACGACGCTCNCATGGGGTGCCATGGAATGATTTTGCCAACGTGGTGGCACNTTGCTAGTGTTACTTAGAAGCGCAATTTTACTTCTTGTATCGGATCAACGTAAGATCTGATATCAACCTGAAGTATTTCTGTTTTTACATGATTCTGACTGAAAAACCTAAAAAA
>JABWIB010007402.1:20390-31222 GCA_016617825.1 Platyplectrum ornatum
TCACGACGCTGCGCCGCCGCTAGGCACTATTGGGAACGGGATCCCTTAAAGAGGATTCCGTTCCCTGGACATCGGCGTATAACACGCATACATCATATGCCCCCTATTTTCAGGGGGGAAAAGTGTGTGTTATATGCCGATAAATACGGTATTTACTATTTAAAAATAAAATCCACCATAGACCTTGCTTTGCTTGTTGGTTACAATCAAGGAAGGGACGCATTAGTTACTGTCAATGTATTAAAAGTTAAAATGTATTTTCTATAGGAGTGTTAAGTGGAATAATACTAAAAAGGTGATAAACAAGGTCATGTGTATAGAAGATAAGATTTGAATATATTATCATAATGGTAATAGCTATACCCACAGAGCTTGGGTAGAAAGATTTGATGGGAGGGATGAGATACTAAAAAGTTACTAAAGACTAATATGAGGAAAAGTAACTACAGAGGTTATAGCATTAACTTTATAGAAATGATGAATTAACCATGCTAAAGATTATCATTATGGTAAATCAACAAAATGACTCCAATTCGACCTGGGTATTGCATGCAATGTCGTTCAAAGGTGGAGTCGGTGGAGTGTCCTGGTACATGACTGTCATTGAATAAAGCCTCTAATTTGAACGTATTTGAAGTGCATAGAGTTGGGAAGCCCGTGTTGTGTTCGAAAGTCTGTGAAGGATGGAGGAGCCCAATTACCCATTACATGTAGGAACCTGTTAATTCTGAGAAGGTCCCAGTCCTGGGCCAACAACGGGGAGCAGCCCGGTTGGAGCAGATGGTTGCTCCAGGTTGGTCAATGTTTAGAGGACGTTGTTTGCGAACAGCAAAATTTGGTATTGGGCTGAGCCCAGGAATGCTCCCTGGATGTCGGAGTGGAGTCGAATCCAAAACCAGGACCATGAGACTTAAGGCCTCAAGAGTCGCATACATAAAGGGCACTGCCTTTTTAGCATTAAAGGCCAGTAGGACCGAGGGGAGATTCTGTGAGTTGGCATGATTCAGTTTGGAGGCCATGGGGTATATTTACTAAGCGTTGAGATTGCAGTGAGATTGAAAAGTGGGGATGTTGCCCATAGCAACCAATCAGATTTGAGTTCACATTCTCCCGTGTGTAAAATGAAACTGAGAGCTTGAATCTGATTGGTTGCTATGGGCAACATCCCCACTTTCCAATCTCACTGCAATCTCACCGCTTAGTAAATATACCCCAATGACTTTTGTGAACAGTGATTTGCGAATTGCGTCAGCCTAGGAGTAAGGGGCTTAGCGAAACACTTAGTAACTTTGTAACTCACACTCTGTCAGGACCCGGGGCCTTGGATGATCTCTGCAAAGAGTGACCCAACCCAACCCCCTCTTCAGTAATGTCAGCACACAGAGTTCAGAACCCTGAAGGAGAAAGTTGAGGTAAGTGACAC
Organism: Platyplectrum ornatum; assembly: GCA_016617825.1. NCBI lineage: Eukaryota > Metazoa > Chordata > Amphibia > Anura > Limnodynastidae > Platyplectrum > Platyplectrum ornatum. The sequence continues at coordinate 21,814 of JABWIB010007402.1, forward strand.
AAGTTCAGGTAAGCCTGGGCAGCATTCAGATGTGAGGCAGGGTCTATAGGGGAAAGGAGGCTTTAAAGAGATTATAGAAGGAGCAGAAAGTGCTGTTGCCCTTCTCATAAAACTTTTCTCCTAGCCAGTTTTTTTCACCATAAGCTGATTTGGTTTGTGCCTGAGTTGGGTCAGTCAGGTCAGGGTCGTTGGAGAATGGGTGCGTTGATGTTGGGGTTTCAGGTACTGAAGTGAGTGAAGGATGGGGTGTTTATAGAACCTTATTGTTGAGGGATAAAATCAAGAGAGGCATGGANAGACGCAGATGGGTGAGAGAGCAGTGAAGTAGAAGGGTCCAGTGTGGGGGAGGGCTCAGGTTGGGAATAAACTGCACCTGAACACCTCTAAGTGACAGAGAGACTTGAATAGGGTCCATCGACTTTCAGAGCACTAACAGAAGAGGAAACGGACACTAATAAACAGAAAGGAGGGCAGGGTAGTGGAGAAAAAAGCCCAGTACATAACAAGAGCATTACAGAACAAGAACAAAGAACTAAACATACTAATGGGCAGAGGGTAATAGTGGCAGTTCATCACTAAGGTTGGCCTGGTCCTGGTAAACCTGGAAATATTGTCTGTTCACTGAGGGTTTCTTGAGAGGGGAGGTTTGCTGAGTTATGAAATTCTGAAGGGAGAAATTGTTTTAGATCCACAAGAATGGACCGCAGGTCAGAGATGTCCTATTTGGTGGTGGGTGTGTCAACAACGCCTGGGTCATCCTCACAGACTGTATGGGGGGGTGAAGGAGAAGCGCCTTGGGACGTTTTATTCATAATGACGGTCAAGGAGGAGGTTGTGAGGGAGCTGAGCCCCACTGGTGTCAGGAGCGAAGTATTTTGTACCTGGTGAAATGGGTTGTGTTGGAGGGTCAGATAATTTACAGTAGGATCCTAAATAAACCTTACAGTATTCTATAAAACAGTCACATCCTTGTACTAAGTGGACCGTATAAAAGACGCAGAATCTNTGTAGACCAGTGGGCAGACTGTATGTATTGGAGTGCTAAAAGGACATTTTTGTTTTCATCTAGCTGTCTTTGTTAAATCAGAAAACTAATTCAGAACCACATCACCACCAAAACTCATAACTCCTTTCGCTCCAAGGCTTAAACTTAGGTCAGTTTTCCCCCAGGGACTGGCCTGCTACAATCATCTCACTACAACTAACCAATTTCTCACATACCAATAAAGCTGCCTCAATGTGTTATGTCCTCCATCCTAATGACTACCAAAGTGTAAAGTACACAGAATACAAAAGAACAAAAGGTTATTGGGAGTTCTAAAGAATATCTTAAATGTGTCCCTTTAGCAAAGACACAACAATATTATACCATACAGTATAAAAATATGTCAATATATAGTGTATTTCTGATATAACACATTATGCACCAGTTCCAGGTCTCTGAATAAACTCTGTTTACGAGACCTGCACAGAAAGTGAACTCCTCTGTCATTCTTCTCTCTTGTGAGGGGATAGCAGGGGATATCAGCACTTACGCTGCTTTATCCCGACCACTGATATCCATGTATTTCCCCAATGCTTCTACTGTACAATTTAAATATACCCCCCAATCGCCTAGTGTAAATTCAGGACCAGTCCAAAGGACTGCGCGTCGAAGTATGGTGAAGGACGTAATGATGGATCCTGTCCAATTCTTTATACATATATCTCAGTGGTTTTAAGCCTATATATCATTATTTTGGAAGAAAGACAATCAGATTTTATACCTTTTTATACCTTTTAACCTATGTGCAGCCCCAAAAAAAACTTTTGATTGGTCACAAAGATAGCATAAATACAGTAGGTCATTTCATGTGCAAGATGTTTATATGCGACTCTACATTATACATAGAATAGGTGCTGGCAATACATATGTCGGTATTTAGGGTCCTGGATTAGGAAGTGTAGAAGGTACAGTGGTCTGTATCTGGGCCTATACCTTGAACTATCACAAACTGGTGAAATCAAAGCCCGGGGCCCCACAAACAAGGAGTCCATAAACTTCTGCAAACTCGCGGCTCTNTGCCATGTCAGCTGGTGATCGATCTTATACAAGGAAGATATTGTCCAATGAACCTGCATATCTGAAATGCAGACATTCTGTACAGTGAGTAGGGTCCCTCACAAATTAGGTCCCCAGTGGCCCCCACTAACCTTAATATAGTCCTGAGTAAAATTATGCTAAACTACATATTATGGGAGGTAATTTTATGCAATAAATACCATTTCAAGTCTTATGCCATGCAATCCTATACTTGTTTTGTCCAGTATGTGTATATCTATAGACAGTATGTAATCATTAAAATGTACTGTGTAACACATGCAATAATATAGCCTCTGTTCTTGCCGTGGTATAGAAAGTCACTATATTACACAGCACGGTTTGTATTTTTAATTAGTTAAAATTCTCATTGTTCTTTGTCAATTTGTAGACAGTATAGCATAATACAAATCAATAGGACAAATATAATAAGGAAAGATCACGTCAGCACATTGCTTAGCAAGTATTACCCGTTAAGCTGTTTCAAAGTCCTGGAAATATGCTTCTAGCAGGAATTGTAANGTATTTGGAGTTTTCAGGAGTTCAATTTAATTTTAAAAGTGAAAGAACTTTGAAACTAGAATGAATATAGTGGAACCCCGCAGTGCAGCTTTGTTTGATGTTAAATGAAAATCTAAGAACACAATGATATTTATTGAACAGCTCCTTCTGTAGCTATCCCATGGTTATCATCCCAGGAGGAAGTGTACAACAGAACCATTTTTTCTGTTTACCAGTATTAAAATCAACAAATAGATGGCCGTGACTGTCCTGCAGATAACGGAAAAGGCTTTCACACTTACTGAATGGTGAGATTACTAGGCGGCTGAGCCTTTTGCAGCAGTAGGACATTAAGCTCTGATAAAATGTTTCCTTTTCCAACTGAGAAAAGGTAAAAACCGATATCAGTGACTGTTACAAATATTAAACTTAGAGATTTATAACACCCCAGATACAATTATATATATATATATATATATATATATATATATATATATATATATATATATATATACGTTCTGCAGTGAAAGGCTTTCCAACAAAGGGCGTATAGATATATATATATATATATATATGGCTATCCCAATGCACTGAAGGTCCACTGCTGTGGACCTTCAGTTGTAATTAATAATGTTGTAACTTGGACCTCTTGGTTAAATTATTGAGAACAGTCCTCCACCTCGAATACTGCTCCTGCATAGTAATGTATCTGGTGCTACATCCACCACACTGCTAGATACACCCTTCAACTAACCACCAAGTATAGTCCTCAAACCTCACTCCCTATCTTTCTCTCCTTTCTTGCATTATACTGTAAATATGTGTACAGTCAAAACAATGTTGGATAGTTCAGTCTATATATATAGTTCAGGTTTCTCAAGAGAAAAGTTAAGTCAGCAGTACTATAGTATGTGCTTCAGACAGAGACATAAGAACTTTAAATATTTATTTGCCCTTGTAAATGGGTTTGTCTTTTGTCACAATGTTAAGTCTGACATGGTAGTGTTTGGTAACAAATACAAAACAGTGGATTGTCGTCTGTTCTCCGCTAACTCCAAAGTAAACTTGAAAACTGAGCTACTCCACAACATCAACAAGTTACCCTTATTACCGCTGGCTCATGCTGTTACTATGAAGGAAGCACATAGCACATATGAAGAGCGACATTGGCATGTCTTGTGGTGAATAGAAAGTCATTTCACCCTTGTTGGGCCTGCAGCTTGGTTTCACAAACTACTTTTGGTTTATGTGTGTGCTAGAGACCCATTATGTTGTAAAGCTGTGACCCAAGCGAACGTCACCATCCCCAAGAGAGAAGAATTTTGTAAGTGTCCTACTTATTGTATCTGAGAAAGTCTAAAGAATCACTATGGAGTTCATATCCGTATATATCTTATCTCATCCATGGTTTGCATAGTGANATAAACTATACTGTACCGTTTATTACTCAATATAATTCTAAACAATAATAATAATACATAAACATTGGCATATTTAAAAATTGGATAAAGATTTAAAAATTTGGATAAAGATGAAATAATTCAATACGGACAAACCTATATTTATTTATCGGAAGGCACCTACAATAAATAATTAAAAGTCGCCAGTAGGGGTCAAAACACGTTGGTGTAATGTGTGTGGTAGGAGACTGACCCCCATTATTAATACAGTATCAACACCTAATAGGGCCCTTTTTAGAGTGTTGATTTTTACTGTATCCCAAATATGGGATGCCCCCCCCCCCCCCACACACACACACATCTTGTAATATGTGTTAAAGATAAAGCATTTTTATCCATATATTTGTGAGATTTTGGTACTTCATGGTGATTCTGTATATGCAAAAAACCAAGTGGAGTTAATGTAAGCATGGTATGAGTAAAGGGGTATAGAGGTTACTGTTTCTATCTACACTATCTCCTGTTGTTTTCTTTTCTGGAGGGATGGGAACCGGCCAGGTACCAGACAGAGCTGAGGAGTGAAGACGGCGATATAAAAATTCCCACTACATGCTGCCAATCAAGTGATGTTAATGTGAGTGGGACCAACACACTAGTGAGAATTTAGATTGTGGAAGGTTTTTTACACAATTTTTTTTTTCGGCTTTCTTTGGAGATCCCGACAAGAAAGACCAGTTAATACGGTTAAGCTCTGGTTAATCGATTATTGGAAATACTTAAGGATGATACACAAAAGAAATGAAATGTGAGTAGGTCCAAATTGAGACCTTAAAATGTTGTTTAAAAACAGGCTTCACTATTTGCCTTTCGATATTACAAGAGATTTTGAAGATCATATAGAAGATTTATACAGATATGAACTTTGAATTCTATATATTTTTGATATATTGATTGCAAGGTGGATTTGTATTTGCCTATTGGAGAGAAAAATTCCCAAGGATCCATGAGGCAAAGTTCAAAGAGGGAATCTTTGTAAGTCCTAAAATAATGAAAAACGATGATCAATGGGAACTTTGATGGCTCTCGTAAGGACAGTCAATAATTAACATGACACATGGTTCTACCAGGACATTTCCATAATGGAAAAGTGATATCACATGAAATCTAAGTATAATGGCTGACTACTGTTGGACATTTAGAAAGGTAAGTTTCTGAGGTGAATCACAGCATGGAAGTCATATAAATTCATATTTTAAGCATATTTTTCCATGTCTGTTTAACAAGCACAAAAAGTGACCGAGCTGAGTTGTATGAGATGGCAATAGAAATATGAACGAAGATGAGAATTGAAGGATTTAAAGTGAAAGAAAGAAAACAGAAGCAGTTTAGTGGAGAAGTAAGAAGACAACAGCTACATTACTGAAATGAAAAACTAAAAATTCAGCTCTGTCTTTATACAATAGTGATTTGATGTTTATTATCTATAGTGGATGGCAAGCTTAACAGTGACCCGTTACCTTGAAGCTTTCAAAGATCGTACAATATGTATTACTAAGTTGTGAAGATATACCTGGAAGCGGAAGCACTTCCAATCAGCGCATTCACAGTAAGGCAAAACACATACATTTATTATGAATAGGTGGGTGTGCCATACTGATCGGGGCTGATGCAGTGATTTACATCAAATTACTGCCTAAGCCTGGGTCTCGGGAGATTTGCTGACTCCCGCGGGATACCGTTCAAAATTTGGGAGTCTCCTGGAATTTCAACCCTTATTAAAACACATGCATCATTACAAAGATACTGCTTTTTCTGCATAATTACATTTATCTGGATTTAACTAGTTAACAAACCAACAACCTACACTTCAATTTTTACTTTTACTAGGGTAAAGAGTCTGCCCCCATTACATTTGAAAGTATATATGGTAAGATATTGACACTGTTTTACAATATTATTCTTACAGTATTAACAATGCAAAAACTAGGAGAATCAATTTCACTTTTTGATGCAATTTCTGTTTCCCAAATAGCAGATGTGGTTGTTATGCACATTTCAAATTCATGTGTATGTTGGGGGCTTGGCCGTTACAAAAGTAATTTCTCACATTATTGCACAGAANAAGACATTTTGCAACCTCTAGAGGTAATCTGATACTTCTAAAAGAGGAACCGTGAATGTAGTTGGTTTCTAAGACTAGTGATTTTTATATCCTGTGCAAAATATCCTTTGCAAGATAGAACTCACATAGAACTCATATAATGCATAGCTTTATGTTTAATATAAATCTACACTTATATATGTTTGGGCAAGTGCAAACGCTGGTTTCTACTACTTAATACATTTATTTGGGCAAGTTCAAGTGCTGGCTTCTTCCACTTAATTTTAGATTCATAAACCACTTGAATGTGTTTCAGTCATTTTAGTCATAATTAGATCTATTTGGGCAAGTCCAAGCGCAGGTTTCTTCTACTTAATTGTGAAAATACTGTTCTTATATTTGTTTTGCCCATACTACGAAACTCTGGATCAACCCAAAATGCCTAATGTATGATGTCTGCTTCAGAATTTAAGGACACCTTGGTTGAAGTTTATGCTAAATAGCAGTGGTGGGGCGGGCTGCAATGATGGGCTGGGCAATGGTGGTCAAAAGAAGTGATCCGGTCTTTGCCATAGGCACTTTCAGGACAGATGGCCTTTGTTTTCTCTGTTGATTGGTGCGGTCCTTTATTCTCTGGGTGTAGATGACCAGTCTGGATACAGTTGCATTCTAATCAAGGCCGGTGCTAGGTCTATATATCCTTAGGGAGAACATAAGGTGGATAAAGACCACTTTCCGACATATTTCCTTAATAAAACTACATTTTCCTAAGGGTTCAAGTTGGGGCACACAAGTTTCTTTCTGTATAATGTGTTTAACATACACATTTCCTTCCAATGTTTTATTTTCAGTTATTCACCATCCTAAAGTTTTGTCACCTTTCTGACTCCTCACATACTTATTTCTATCTAGGTACTCTGCTGATCTGCTCTTGCTGAATATGTAGTGGTGCGGTTAGCCTATATCACATCCCAATAACCCAGTGCCACATGGCCAGTGAAATTGAAGCATAAAAGTGTCTTCTCCACTGAGTATGGACTAAGTCTAAGGCTAGGGGACCTAGAGGCATTGTATCTTTCCTCCTATCTTTCAGGCTGACTATTTCTGAGACTTTTTTTTAAGGGTGCTGGTATTAAACACATATTTTTTGCCTTTGAGGAACATGTGAACATACCCAACATTCACTTTGATTAATATTTTTCTCAAAAGTGCATGATAATTGGGTCCAAGAATACTAGTATACTATACTGTACAAGTATAGCGGTAAAAGGAATCTGCATCAATATTACAACTGAATTGACTCTTAACAACTTTGTTAATACCAAATTTGATTTCCTTCTTGGCTATGTACCTTACTTTCAGTACAATGTCTACTTGAAATGTCCTATTTTTACACATTAAAGACAACTCTTTATTTGTGTATTGTGAATCTGGACAACCTATTTATTATATTGGGTTGAAGAAGGTGTTTGTAAAGCCTGTATACTTAGCATCATGAATTGGTCTGATTGCTTAGGTTTCTTCCGTACAATGTTTCTCTCATGAGATATGACTAATTTTCTTATGTCAATCACAATGAGATCCTACCAATCAGGATCTGATGTCTGTATCCGCTGTTATAATACGTNAGTGAATCCAGTCATGAGGACAGAGATTGCCAGTTCTCTTTGATGTGTGTTTTCTTTGATATATTACTACAGTGTACTTGATCATGTCTGACAATGTCCTGTTAATATATCCATTAGTGCATTCATTATCCTTCTGTTTTATTGTGAAAACCTAATTTCACTTAACTTATAACATGGAATAAACCTAATTGTTACTCTATATTTTCAATATTGACTTCATTATCAGCATTCTTGACCATGGGGTAGACACAACGGCATTATGCATTTGAATAGCCCTATTCGCATCTGGTCCCCCATACTAAGGTCTGATGTACGACACAAAAAGGGGTTTGCAACTCCTGTGTGATAATCCCAGGCGCCCATCCGGGGGCCCAAGAAATAAACTGTAAGAAATATGAAGGTGGATCACTGTCTGGAGCACACCAATGTACCAACCTATACTGTATGATATTTAAACCGCCTGTACATAAATCTCTATACAGTATGTGACCACAAATCTTATTTTCCAAGGTATAAATATATACTAGATGAGTATCCTGGCCAAGGAGAGAAAACAGTCCTTTGCAAAAGTCCAATTTCACATTAGTCTGTTGCTTTCACCCTTCTCTGGAGTTTTCAACAACCATAGTGTATCCACCTCTATAGCCTTATCCTCTTAACCGGAATAGATGTTCTGTATCGCCATATACAGGAATAAAAAGAGACACATCGATCATACAGAGCATGAACACTGGTGAGCCGCTATATTTTCTGAAAAAACTCACATAAAACGCTAAGTGAAAAAAAGACAAATTTGCGCTTTTATATAGTAGATGTAATTCTTCGAGTCTCTAGAAACATGTATATGTAACGTTCATTTTTTACTTTTTTATTGTCATTCTAACAGTATAGAAAAAACAACAGTTCTGGAAAAATGTTAAATACGATAAATATAAAACAAATGAGAATAAAGGAAACATAAAGGCTGGTCTAGACCTTTTTCTGGTGTGTACAAATGATCCATTATGGAATCAGGTCAAGAACCACTGAACAATTCTATTTGTCCCCATTTGCTTCTCCTGAAATCTTTTCTTCCCCCTCATACATCCCTCTACACTGCTCTGTTATTATCAGATGAACTATTTCATTATTTTATATATTTTCACTTTCAGTGCAAAGCAATGCTGGTCAGTATCTGTGTGCAATACGCATAAGCAAAGGACTATTCGTGCGTGCACGAATGCAACATTCATTTTACTCCCCTGACATGAATGATTATATATATCATTTTATTATATTTTAAATTATTGTTTCATTTACTGTAAAACTGCCATCATTACACTACAGAATTATCCAGGTAGGATAGCATATAACACAATATTATCTTTGTTGCATTATTTATTCGGTGACTCAACACAGTCATGAAATTGGAAATTAAAACTAAATTTTCAAACTGACTGAGTTTGTGCGAGAGGAACACAATGATTCATTTGTCTCTAAATAGTTAGTAGGAGATAAACACAATATCATTTAGAAACTACTATGAGAGGTAGTGAGTAATATGGGGAGATCCCTTAACTGAAAGAAATGATATGCATACACACTATGTCATTTGTTCATACAGCCATGAAGCTAGATTCAGTCCATTTAATTTACAGATTTGTAGTTAAGGCCCCCTGTGATGAAAAAAACAAGTGTGCTCAATAGATCATTTCATATA
>JABWIB010007404.1:0-24332 GCA_016617825.1 Platyplectrum ornatum
AAGCCAGGAGGTCTAGATCTCAACATGGCCTTGGGAGGACCTTGATAATGGCAGAATTAAAAGTAAAGGGGGAGGGATAGAGAGTTCTGAGGGACAGAGACAAAGGGGTATATTTACTAAGCCGTGAGTTTGCAGTGAGATTGGAAAGTGGGGATGTTGCCCATGGCAACCAATCAGATTCGAGTTCACATTCTCCAGAGTGTAAAATAAAACTGAAAGCTTGAATCTGATCGGTTCCCATGAGCAACATCTCCACTTTCCAATCTCACTGCAAACTCGCGGCTTAGTAAATATACCCCNAAGGCCTAAATTTACTAAGCAGGGAGATTTAAAAGTGGGGATGTTGCCCATAGCAACCAATCAGATTCAAGCTCACATTCTCCAGTATGTAACATGAAATGGACAGCTTGAATCTGATTGGTTGCTATGGCAACATCCCCACTTTTAAATCTCCCTGCTTAGTAAATTTAGGCCAAAGAGGATCATCTACCTCAGGGACCAATATTAAAAAAAAAAAAACTCCCTGCTAAACCCATTGGGACCAGGCTGGCTGGATGGGAGCCACTAAAAAAAATCCATCTACGATTGCGCAAGTGATTGAAATATCCAGTGACTCTTGCATATTCCATCAAGATCAACAATTCACTGGGGAAGACTATTATGTAGATTTGAGATAGCCGTGTTTCTCCCATGGACAAGGTTGGGTTTAACTGATGGGCAATATGTATATATAATTATTGCTTATTTACACAGTGATGCATAGGGGCAATTACATATGCACTAGGGACAATTTTGTTGGCTGCCAATTAACCTAGTAGCATGTTTGTGGTGTATGGTAGGAAGCCGCCGCAGACAGGGGAAAACATACACACTCCACACAGATAAGGTTACCGGGAATCAAACCTACACCCTTAAAACTATGAGGCATCAGTGCTATTTGGAGAGTTATGGTCAGTGTTAGTCATGCAGTGACTCGCTGTGATGTATTCGCGGTGAGAAAGCGATGTGCCGATTAATGAGACGTCATATAAAGCCTCCCGGACATCCCACTGATCACTAACCACGCCCTGTTCTAGGAACTATGAGGGGTTACCCGAGTGGGCGGGGCCAAGAACACGCAATGGGGGAGGGAGGTTCAGCCATGAGCCCCACTAACCGACACTCTGGAGCGTTCTTTGGCAGCACGTGATGCTGTACGTCACAAAGGAATGTCGCCAGAACGCCGCTGCCTTTTTTTTTTTTTGGCTCCCATAACTTTATTGATGTATACAACATATATATTACTCAGCACTATACAGCACTAAGCCCTAACGAGACCGCAGGCAGTGTCAGTGATACGGCCGGGTCCCATAAGAAAGTCGCTGTTATCGGTGCTGCTTAAACATAGCCGACGTATAACCACCCACGCAGCTAGTCACACCGCGAGCGGCCACCGGGTGACCCACAGACACCTCGCAGCGCTCTCCCCTCCACGCTGACTGAGCCGCTTCCTCACTTTCCCTCGCCGTGACGTCACGCCCCTCCCCAGCCCCTCCTCCTCCTCCTGGAAGCGAGCGCGCGCAGGGCGGGGGAGTGCGGCTCGCGCGGTCGTTGTGGTGTCGCAGCCGGTAACGGGTGAAAGAGACGGGAAAACAGCCGCCATGGCGGAAAGCGCCGGCCTGGAGAACCACCGCATCAAGAGCTTCAAGAACAAGGGGAGAGATGTAGAGGTGGGTGTGAAGGGTCTGCGCTCTCCTCAGCAACAGGGCCCCCCTCCTCTGTGTTATCCAGTCTCCCAACATGGTGGCCCCCGGCATAGAAGTGCTGCTCTCCCGGTGGCCGCCGCTCTCTATACAGGGGGCACGCTGGGATTTGTGCCGGAACTTGGGAGGGCATGGTGACACCGGCACCTGGGAGCTGCTCCCGGGCCTGGGGTTACAGTGTGGGGAGGGTGGGAGGAGATCCTTGCACTGGCGCACATGTTACCGGCTCCTGCCTGTCATGGTGCCCGGGTGTCCTGGAGCAGTCCTTGCTCTGCATTGCAGGCCCATCACCGAGGAGAAAGGTGGATTTCCGGAAGTGCCCATGAATCCATCTTCCCTTAGATGGCAGTGCTATGGGGAATGCAGCCCTGATCCTGCTCTACGTGCCCCCGGCCATAGAGGTTACAGGCTCTGGTGTGTCACACAGGATGCTCCTCATGGAGTAGCCACTCACAGGTGCTTTCCTGGGGTCTTCTTCTATATGGTATAGTAGCCAACTCTTCCTGAATATGCGGGAGACTCCCTGAAGCGTGGGGTCAGTCTCCCTGTCTCCCTGTGGAGCGGGTCGGTCTCCCTGAAGCGCGGGTCAGTCTCCCTGTGGAGCGGGTCGGTCTCCCTGAAGCGCGGGTCAGTCTCCCTGGCTCCCTGAGGCGCGGGTCAGTCTCCCTGGCTCCCTGAGGCGCAGGTCAGTCTCCCTGGCTCCCTGAGGCGCAGGTCGGTCTCCCTGGCTCCTGAAGCGTGGGTCAGTCTCCCTGGCTCCCTGTGGAGCGGGTCGGTCTCCCTGAAGCGCGGGTCAGTCTCCCTGGCTCCCTGAAGCGTGGGTCGGTCTCCGTGAGGCGCGGGTCAGTCTCCCTGACTCCCTGAGGCGCGGGTCAGTCTGATGACAGTCCGCGAGTGTCTTATGTCTATAGAGAAGAAGTCCGCGGATCTCCCACTCACAGTTTTCACAATAAATACTGAAAATGTAACACTTTTCAGTGTTAACTCAGAAATCATTTGCCCGTCCGCACTACATGTACCCATGGGTGGAGCTATCCACAGGACACGCCCCTTTGGTGGCTCAGGATACACCTCTTTATAGCGGCGCTCTGCTAGTGCTGTCACAATCGCCTTGATAGTCATAGTGCTATAATGTCAGTATTATTTTGTCTTGTGCCTGTCCTAACATGACTGGGTTTGATGCGGTTTCATTTTGTCGTCAGTTTATTACAAGTTTCTGTAGTGATTTTTATAATCATCTTTTATATATTCAGATCAAATATATGATCAAATGTACAGTCTGGTATCATTTGTGATAGTTCTAAAAGCTGTACCTGATCGCAAACCTTCCCAGTGACCCTGCATGCCACCAGTGCTACATGTACAGTGAGAATATACAACNGTGTTTCCCCGATAATCAGACCTACCCCAAAAATAAGCCCTAGTGAATTACATGGGACTTGAGGGCATGATGGGTATAAATTTCTTTTTCAGTGGCTTTCCTATAGTGTGTGTGTACAGTGACTGATGTACAAGGCTCTTGTAAAGGGACATTGGATTGCAAACCGGTTTCTTTGTTTTCCAGTTACTTCGGTGTGATGGACTGTCAGTGTAAATGTTAATGGGATGATGCAGCTACTCACATTTATACTGAAGTTCAGATATGCAGCTCTGGTGAACCAAGGAGGGAACTGTAGATTGTATTTAAGCACAAACCCAGAGAACTTTATAAAAAGGTGCAACTTCTACCATTATTCTGTGGTTTACTTCCTGCTTGGCAAACACGCCTTAAGGATCATATAATAGATGCTTACCCTACTTTTTTGACTTGTGAACCACAGAAATTCTGAAGCTGGCCATTCACAGGAACGAATAAAGTAACAAAGTTGACTTTTTCGGTCGTGAGTTGAAAACTTGTTGCCACGGATGGCCACGGTTTGTGCTTGTTACTAACGATTCCTGTGACTGCGCTAGTTGGTAGCAATAAATTTACCATTCAGAATTTGATTATCAATTCGGGGGTCCTTTATCGTGCCGTGGATGGCAAAGACCGACAGCGAAAATTGTTAGGTCATGCAGCTGTTTTTTTTGTTGTTTTTTTTATGGGACCGATATTCGCGCCGTGTATGGTAGCGATATTGACGCTTCGTCAAGGGAAAAATCTTCATCAAAATCGGTCCGAAATACACAGAAACGGCAATCGTTACCGTGAATGCCCACCTTAACTGTCTTTGGGGGGGTGGCATTATCCTGCTCTGAGTAGCTTTGGTATGGGGTACCAGGATAGGAGACACAGGTATTTGCTGCAAACGGCTACAGTCCAGCATTTGTGAAGAGCGTATAGACAGGGGCAGTTTGGGGATAATTTGGGATGGTTTTCATTGTTCCCTCCTCCCAACCTAAAAAAGAATCCAGTTGGAGGCAGTGGAAAGCTGGGTATACATATTTCCAATTCAACCTCCAACCTCAGTTGACTGCTATGGCAAGCTAAATAAAATAGCTTATTCCATCCAACCCTGTTCAGTAAATCCAAATGCCTCTAACATGATCAATGTGTAAGTGTGTACGCTCCTGCCACTAGTTTGTCCAACTCTTTTTCCACTGGTAACTTAAATGAATACGAATGGTTGCGCAGTCAAAGACTGGACCTTTACAGCAACACTTCTTTACTAGATGGCTGCAGTTGAGCGTGTGAATGCACATAGGCTGTCGTAGGATTGTGTAAACAGGCTGGTTGGCACTTGCGTTGGTTATAACTGTTCCTGTGGTAAAAGGGATCTTCACCTTGAGTTCCGTCACCTGCTGGTCCTTTAGGTATTTTCTATACCTTTCCCTGTCTTTCTCTTCACACATGTGTCTTCAGCTCTTACTGACAGGGAAGCTCACACATTCAGAGATATTAATATCACTTGGTGAAGCTGTCAGTGAGAGGGGAACACAGACGAAAATACCAATGTTCTGCATTTTATCGCTCGGGCTGGTACGTCTCGGCCATTAGATTGCTCAATGCAGACAGCCTAGAGAAAAGGCCATTGGGTGAACACTGGGGCTTTCCTAGAGGAGCATGATCACTCATAGAATTGCCACATGATTGGCCACAAAAAGGTTAAATGTGGCCTAGAGAGCTGTGACCTCTTCATGTTTATGTACATCTTTCTCTTTTCTGTAAACATTTCACTTTTATCTGTTTATTCCTCCAAAGCCAATTCATGGGGCCCAGCACTTTATATTATCTTAAGCTGGCCATTCACTAGAGCGATGATGGTTCTAGTGTCTATCGGTGCTATAAAACCACCCTGTTATCGGCACCACTAGAACAGTCATCACTCTAATAAGTGCCAGTTCATGCTTCATCCCTCTGCTGAAGACCGTACCGGAGCCTGGTACATACCCAGTCCATACCCAGGCTCCGGTACAGGCTTCAGTAGAGAGGAGAGGAAGTCCTTTTCTGAATGGCTGCTATCCTGTCCAGCTAAATGGATGGGGGTGCCTATAAATCATAAAAGAGCTTCCTCTCCCCTATACTCAACTGTCTGGCTTAATGGCTGCTACCCAGGTGAGCAGTTTTCATTTTTTATTTTATCATTTCGTCAGTACACTGAATAAAAGATAAATACTAGGGCGTTTTATCACCATTTTTAAAAATAATTTTGGCCACACACTAGAATGATTTTTAGCCCAATTCCACAATTATTGTGACATTGGTCTTAAAATCGTCTCGTGTGTCACCAGCTTAAAGCTGGCATGTAGTGTGTAGCTGTTTTATCACAATATAACAAACCTATTAATGATTATGTAAAAATATTTCTATACAGATATTTTTTTAATTTTGTATAGTTTTCATTCTTCGTGTGCTACAAAATTATGTGGATTTTGTTAATTTGTCAATTGCTACAGTGTAGTGATATCTTTTAATAAGTTACTTTAAATAGTTTTAATCAAAGTAACCAATAAAAAGTTTTCTGATATCCGGTTAGAATGGGGAATACATAGGAGTTATTGTGGCAGCCTTGTATTGTCCCTGACTAAAGCTGGACACACAGTTAAAGATTATTGATGTAGTGTGGTGCGAGTGGATAAACAGGACGATTTCACGCTGGGAAACCTCCTGTTTTTGGCTCCATACACTACAGGGATAATCGTGAATGGGGCAGGTCCTGTATTGATTTGATAGGCTTCTCGTTCAAACATCTGGGAGGGATGCCTGTCAGTCAGTACAGGACTTATGTGTATGGGGCGGAGTCCAGGGCACGGTTATCCATTGCATTTTCCATCCAATTTGATAATCATTCCTAAAGCTGGCCATACACTATAAGATAAATTGTTCCTATCGAAAGATTTCTTTTTCAAGAGTGGGTAAAACCATGTTGAATTGCAGGGGAGGCAAATTAAATTAATTGCAATCAGTATTACAGGTGAGAGATGATGTTTCCAGCACAAGTGTAATAACAGTGTAACAGTAACGCTGGTCAGTATCTGTGTGCAACATGCACCAATAAAGTATTCTCCCTGCATACACACACTGACATTCATTTTACCCCCCCTGCAATTCATCATGGCTTTACCCACTCTTGTATAATCTTTTGTTTGGAACAATTTATCTTATACTGTATGGCCGGTTTTAGTGTTTTTGTTAGGGAGTTGTATTACAATTTTTAACTACATTTTTTCTTCACAATAAATGTTGGTCTGATAATTGTCTGGCATGTGGGCAGCTTAAGAAACTCCATTCCAAATATTTCCCAATATCGGCTGTTGTACATGCCTAGTTGCTGGTGGATCCAGCTGAATATTATAGTGATACTATAGTGATAGCTTGATAGAACATGAGGAGCAATGCTTGCCCCAGTTGAGTGCTATAAATGTTCTCCAATTATTTTGTGCATTTCCCATTCTTGTTAATGGTCTCCATTCTTCAGTATAAGTATAATTTTTATTATCATTACAAAGGGGCTTGAAAATAATGTATTGCGCAACGTCAATGACCTCCCTGTCCTGTAACAGACTTTCTTATCACCACACATCTTTCTATGTGTTGCCTTAATCCCATAGCATTGATAAAGCATATTTTTGTCTTCTTAAATATCTATATAATGTATAGAAATATGTTTTTTTATTATGCATGTATCCTCCACATTGTACCTCCTACTTTTAATATATTGTGAACCTAAACTCTTTGTGATAAAGCGCACTTATATGTAATGTCCCAGGCACATGCTTGCACTCTATGTATATGTGAGGGCATATACTACATTATAGATGTCAGCGTTGCATGTGTAGGCGATATCATCTGAGGTACCATATGTGGATGTTTATTTAATGTTATGTGGCAGTATGTTCTATTGGATGTACTTACTTGGGTGTAAGTTGGTGTCTTTTTGCCGTGCAATACATCGTAGTTTTTTTTGTGTTTTTAACATGCCATGAAAGTGCTGGAGTACTTTACTACATTAGTGTTTAACTACAACCAATCGAGCTAGATTTACCTGAAAGGAAAGTTGGCCATAACAACCAGGTTCTAGCTGACGAGCTGTATTATGTAATAAGATACTGAAATCTACAATCACACAGTTTAGTAAAACAAGTCAAAGTTGACATGTGAATTCCATAGGGTATTTAAAGAAGTTATTTCTTATACCTACTGCTATTTGTAATGAATTATAACACAAACCGCACAGCTCTAGCGCCCGCTAATCATGGGCAACATAGCAACCCATCACACTCCAGCTCTCACTTTCCTATCACATACTAGAAACAAATAACATCCACCGTTCATGGTAGCAGCCACTAGAAACTAGCAGACTACACATTTGCTGCTAATAGCTACTGCGGTTGTATCTTTATTTTGTGATGATACTACTTGTCCTTTATTTTCCTTATACCTATACATTTTACTTTGCTTTGCACACTCCTGTGCTGACTACAAGTCCACTCAGATGGCACAATATATGTATCCCATTTCTACCTCTTACTAAAGCTGAGAAGTTCTCCCTGTCTCTGAGAAATATACATTCTATATTGTTTCCTAAACCATTATTTGCTCTTCTCCCCTCTTCAGTGCACCCCTCTGTTCTTTTTACTGCACACCAGCCTTGTTTCGTTACTGGTTAAATCTGCTGACACTGGTTCATTTCACATTCCATATTTACTTAGGCAATTAATTTCCCAGAATACAGTACTCTGCTAATTAGCTCAATGCGTTAAAGAATATCTGCCATTTGCTCGTGCGTATTTACTGCTTTTCTTGGAATTTATTTTGAAAATGACCCAATAACAGGTAAAGGCATGGCCCTATCCCCTCTGGTCCCACATTGCTTATGTGCTAGATGGGAACGATAGTGTAAACACAATAGTGATTGTTTGTATCCTCCCCCCACTGTAAAGAACCACTTCATGATAGGAGCCGTTTAGATTGGATGAACGTTTGAGGGGTAAAATACTGCTGTGTTTCAGGTACCTGCATAGGGCTTGTCAGTGTGTGCAATGCTGTCGTATGACACATTGGGTTGGGTCTGACCTAGATTGTAATTTAGAGATTTGCTGTGTACAGGTACAGGTGTCCCTGGCAGCCATAGGAAATAGTGGCAGGGCCAACTATAATTTACATAGATGGTTGTTTTTGAGAATATGCTTTTTAGATTGGTCTGGGTTTTTTGTTAGGAAATTAGCATACAAAATATTGGGTCCATTCCAAGTAGTGTGTATATATATATATATATATATATATATATATATATATATGTAACCACTGATATGCTTCCATTTAGATTACTTGCTTATGGCCCTATTGGTTTGCTTTACATCTAGAATAATTATGGATTTGGAGAAAAAAAGTATAACTTTGTCATTTTTGGCTCTGGCTAATTTGAGCATGAAAGTATGTACAGTATATTATACATACATGTTCTGCGTATCTATACTACATACATACATGTTCTACGTATCTATACTACATACATACACACACACATACATACATGTTCTGCGTATCCATACATATATACACACATACACACATACATACATACATACATACATACTAACATGTTCTGTGTATCTATACTACATACACACATACATACATGTTCTGCGTATCTATACTACATATACACACACACACATACATACCTGTTCTGCGTATCTATACTACATACATACATACTAACATGTTCTGCGTATCTATACTACATACATACATACATACATACACACACGCACACACATACATACATGTTCTGTGTATCTATACTACATACATACTTTTGAGTATTCATTCTATAATTGATTTTTTTCTAAAGTAATTGTGATCATAAGGCCAAATGACGGTGAATACATTTAAATGTGATATGGTAGTAAAAATTCCTGTCTATTGGCTAAAGATGGTTTGTGTTTACATTACCCCTGGTGATTTGCAGAGAACATTATAACATTAGTGTGTCCCTCTACTAACCTTTATCTAGCATTTGTATTTCACTACTGCACAGCCTGCAATCTTTAAACAGTGATGTTTTATAAAGGCAGAAGTACGTTATGTGGCTATAAATAAATGACGTTGATAGACAGAATCGCTGTAGCATACAGTAACTCACACACATTATACACAAACAGGAAGCTGATTTCCAGCAGATTGCACTACATTCCCTCAGAGTTTATTATTCTACATACTGATCCTATTTTATACAAATGCCGCTCAGGCCCTGTTCCATAATGAGGTGTTTCAGACATGTGGTCATCCCATTGGACTTAAGTGCTGTAAAGAATAGACAGTGTAATAAGGTGCTAATTTAGTTGTAAACTTTTTATGTCGTCCAGACTTGTTTCCATGTATTGAGAGGCACAGGCTTTCTTTAGGAATATATTACGACACTGCATAGTCAGCATTAAGTGGTATATGATCATTCTGTGAGCAAATGCTATTCTTATTTCTTTAAATGTCAGCTATTTCTCAATGGACATCTGAGTTCCTGGAGTGTAAGGCACCGTATCTAGCACATGTCACCCTGAACTACTGCAACTAAGAACAGAGGGAGATGCAAAGATGTTTAGCTTATTTCATACCCCTATTAAATATAACCTGTTAATGTGCTACCTATAGTACTCTATTTATAATTACACCCTTAAGTCCTAGAGAGGAAAGAGTAAAAGACCAACTATGACCAAACTGTAGATGTAGCAGATAACAAGTGTATATAAGTTATAGGTCAAAAAACAATACATATTGAATCGTTTACTTTTAATTACTTTGTTTAAAAAAAAAACCCAAACTTGTAATGGTTCTCCACTGAAATATTAAAGCCATTCACGTAACAGACCTTACTGTGTAGTAACCTGGATTTAGAATAGCAATGGTGGTTGTGTGTGTTTGTTCTATGTACTAAGAGGCTGCAAACCTTGCTGTACCCACTCAAGTGTCTGCTTTATTCTATTGAGATACATGATTTAAGCTAAATAAGTGATAACATATAGATAACTTTCTCACAGATATCGTCTTCTAAGTATAGGAAAGGTTAGCCGGTTCCACACTTACCAATCTTCAGATCCTAAACTGCTCACACAATCTCACAACAGATCAGTCTCCAATACAACACCTGATCCATGCATACGCACTTGTCACAGCGGACCTGCAGATGTGAAGAGATCCTGTGACCACCCGCACTACTCCAATCTTTGGCAGTCTGCCTGTCACTCACACAGGTGGCGCTCTATGCCGTCACTATCACCGTGGTGGAAGACACACACAGCATGTACTATAATAATAATGGTTTGTTTGTGTGAATTCATAGTTCTGGAAAATATAAAATATATAAAAATTACTGCTAGCTGAAGAACTGCTGTCCAATCATTTATGTTTTACTGACCTACCTACCACCCCTTTATTAAGGAGACAAAACATTTTAACACTGTCCATAAGCCATGTATGAGTGGACATCATTTCAATATAGTCTGATTCAACAGTAGTTTTTGTAGGGGTATGTGCTCTCTTTACACTATCCAGACTTCCTATGCATCCTCATTTTAAGTAAGGACACTTACTAAAAAATATTAAGGTAAAGACCTGTTTGTGTCAGTCCAGCTTCATACTGGGTCAGATTCTGCTGTGCTTGGAGATGGTCCCATTCTTTACTACTATTTTATTTTATCATTGGCTTTAGCAGCTATTCTTCTTATTACACCCATACTTAGTTTTGCATCATGTCAACAGCCATATTTACAGTTACACAAGTTCTTTCCTCTACATTGTTACTGTGTGTACTATGAGATCATTGTATATGTTGCTTTACATGTCGCCTTTGTGACACAAGTGCAGTAAAAGTTATTATATAAAAGTTGAGTTAAAGTGTCGGGGGGGACACTGACCACCTTACTTGGAGGAGCATTATCACACCCTCTCCAGCAATCTCCACTAGGAGAGATACAGAACATTTTCTGTTATGTCAGAACAACGTCACATTGTTTATTTTCTGGTACTTTCTTCACCATATAACAGAAAATTATCAGCGCATTCCTTGTATAATCCCCAGTAGAGATATTACATGCTAAAGATATCAGCTAATTAAAAGTTGAAAGTTAAAAGGAACCCTGGGACTTATCATTTTTAATATTGGGGTCCCACTTAATTGTTCCTAGATCCCTTTGCAATTATTATAGAATGTGAGAAGTAATTGAAATACTTGAAGTATGACTCTGCTAAGGATAGATACAGCTACATATATGTAAAGCTGTACTCAAGGCTCCCCATATATGCTTTTCTTCTGTTTGGCTTTTTCTTGCTGCTTACCTGTTACTTCTGGCTCCTCCTCTTAACTGCTTTACTTTCACTCTTCTCCCCGATCCTCATCCATTTCTCTGCAGCTTTAGGACAGTGTATGGACTGCTAATGTCACAACGCTGACTTCACACTGCTGTTCACATGATATGGTACCACATTGTAATCCCAATCTGTGAGACAGCCCACGCCATGCATGATTGGTCGGAGAGTAGCACGTCTTGTTATCACAGAGTTACTGCAGTTTCCAGGTTTAGAAGGACAATAAGCGTTCAAACAGGGTGTGTTCATTACATAAGCATACACATTTGCTTTCCTGGCTTATAGAATATGCTAACCATAAGAGAACAACTCTGTCCATGTATTCAGTGTGCAGAGTGCAGGCTAGACACTCGCTCCCTAGGGTCATTACTGACATTCCTTCATTGCTCACCGCATTGTGTATGAAACCTCATTATACAAAAGATTAAAGTCATTTAAGGGAAAAAAAAAGTTGATCTTGAGGTAGGTAAAGCTACTTCCCTGAATATGCTAACATGCCAACCCTTCTGCTCTATAATCAGAAATTAATGTTGTAATATACATTAAACCAGGGCTCAAAGTTGCGGTGTATACAGGGGTATGCCATACCGGCACTTCTCACACTGATGTCCAGCACATTAATATTGACTGGAGAGAAACATGTAGAGTTTAAGCCTTTTAATGACTCCCTTCACCTTATCGATGACACCTGCAGTCACAAAATTGTCATATAAATGCATTATGTTTTAAAATGCTTCTAAAATAATTAAATAATTCATCTGTCTTTATTTCTAGACTATGAGAAGACACAGAAATGAATTGACTGTTGAACTCCGGAAGGTAAAATGCCGCCAGCATGTCTGTATAAGTTATAGCACTTGTGTATCATCCTAAAAGCCCTGATATGTGACAAGAATGTGCTATTCATTCTTATTACATTTCAGTTTACTGCATGTCTTCCACATATTTTAAAATATTATAGTTGAGTTTTCATTAGGTTTTTTTTCTACATTTTACCCAACACAATAAATGGTACAATAACTTTTACACTGTTCCACGAGCTCTTTTTGCCCGCTATAATTTGCCCACTCCCATTCTGCAAGAAGCGAGATGGTTGAAATTTAACAAAAACACATGATTAGGACATAGAGCACCTTTCTAATGGTTCATAGCAAACCCTGTTAAGTTGAATTTGTGACAATTTTTCCTATTGTAATACCTTTTGAGGTACTGCCATGCATAATGCATGCATATAAAAGACACGTGGGTCATTTTAGTCAACCTCTGTTAAGTGTCTTTAAAAGATGACAAGGCATGTTTCATACCAATCACTTATTGTAGAATGCCGGGACTGTAACTGCTATTAAGAAATTCAGACAAAACAATTGTATGTCTTCTGCTTTGAGTGCCATATATTGTATCCATATATTCTTTTCTCAGTAACAATTTCTTACTAACTAGTAATGTTCTAGATGAAGTCATTTGAATTATGGCCTTCATTCTTTTCCTTTATTTGGGTGCAACATTATTCTCTTGCTACATAGTTGCAATAGTGCTCTCTGTATTCACTGGTTCTCATTTATTCTCTTTCAGAACAAAAGAGATGAACATCTCCTGAAAAAGAGAAACGTTCCTCAAGAAGAAAGTTTAGAGGACTCTGATGTTGATGGGGATTTCAAATCGGTATGCATTCACACACTGTGCTATTGTGGTATATGTTATTTGTTTAGTTGACTAATGGTGTGCAGGTGTAATATGTTTAATAAGAAAGTAACCCCCTCGGTATTGTTTTTTTTTGTTTTTTTAATGAAAGAGCGTGTCATTATAATTGCAGGCTGCGCATATGAGATCACCAGTGTACGATATAGGATTACTGTGTGCAATGGAAGAGATTGATATATTTGTTATAATATAAGTAATTTCCCTTTTCCAACATGGACATATCTACCTAACCGTATTACTATTAATCACACAAATGCATGGTCAGCTGGTATTACACTGTAAAATCTCTGGCCGTAATGGAGCTTATTAGAAGGAATCGCTCCTCAGTAAAATATGGTCACAGCAGCTAGTCCTCAGTGAATTATAACGTGTTCCTAGTAATGGACACGCTGCCTTGTCCGTCATAAAACAAAAAATGGCCACCGATTGAGTATAAATGTAATTTCTTTGAAAGCTTTAAGATACTGGCTTGTTTTTGATCATTGATCATAAAATGTGTTTATAGCCTGACAGCACATTTGTTATTTTAACATGAAGAAGTTTGTTACTGGAGCGTAACAGTTGATCTCTTTTCCATATCTGTATTTCTATTGCCTTCATTTTCTGTTGAAATACTGAACAAACCTAAATAAAGGATTGTTTTTTCCCCTCATTATTGTTTTTTTCTGTTGCAGCAAAATGTAACACTAGAAGCAATACTACAGGTATGACACATTGTGTTTGGCAAGTATATGGCATTATATTTATAGCATGCTAATTCTGTCCAGGGACACAGGGATCTCCCCTCTATCTCCGTTCAGACCCACATAGTGTTTCTGTCATGGTACCTTGTTCTGTTATTTTGCTGGTTGGGGTTTTTTTTGCCTTTATAAAATAAACTGATGAGCATCATGGCTAACGAGAGGGGGATCCTCTGCTTTAACAAACGGTTAACTAATATAACTGTTTAATTGCACGGTTCTAACTTTTCCCTTATCTGCCCATGGTCCAGTGGCCCCCACATGGAATCATAGGATCAGATTCAGTCTTGCGTACTATTGAACTTACAAGCGTGTGGGCAAAACCATGTGGAATTGTTATTCTGCATGCAGGGTGATTACATTTTTTTTTTGCTTTATTGACTGATCAGAGTTACTGTTACACTGTTATTAGACTTGGGCTGTAAACATCATCTCTCAACTCTAATGCATTTTGCAACTAAGGAAATTTAACACCCCTGCAGTTCACTTAAGTTCCATAGTACGTAAGTCTGGGTCCAGTACATAGAGGGATGTACAAGTAAGTAAAGTGTGCTCTCATTTTGTTGTTAGACAGTTACACAGGGCACCTTCAATGTGTCATCATTAAAATTAGTTCTGCACTTTACAAGTGGATGAGAATTAGAGCTTCTGTGTTGAAGCTTTCCTCCTTTAGATAGAGCTAAGCACTAGTGCAGGACTTAGCTGTGTGTTAACTATGCTAAACATAAGTGTTCCCTTATCTGATACTCCAGCGTTTTAGTACTGCATTGTATTTATGCAGTTTACAGCAAGGAACATTCAGTGTTCTGACAAATCCATCCTAAAATATTCTCACCTGATAACCTGGCTCACCAGGCAGGCTGTGCTGTTCCTATTAGGGCAGGTGTGATGGAGTAGGGAGATACACTGTCCTTCAATTACAGGCCAGTGTATTGCCACTAGACAATGTCCCCAGCTGTCTGCTATGTCTTGACAGAGCCGCATAGTATAGTGTATGGCTATCTTCACATCATTGCCTTAAGGAATTTACTGTGCAGTTCTTTAACTTGAGGATTCACTTTTAAGTCCATGTAGAGGGAATAATTAAGCCATAACTTCTTGATTCTTCCTGTTCATTTTACGGGTGACAGAAATGTTTGTATTTAGATTATGTATGAGGTTGAGACATGGGGACAATTACACAGACNATGGACAATTTAGTCAGCTGCCAATTAACCTACAAGCAGGTTTTTGGGGTGTGGGAGGAAACCAGAGCACCCNGTGGAAACCCACNCACACACAGGAAGAACATACAAACTCCACAGAGATAAGGTCCTGTCTGGGAATNGAACTTAGCGGTGTGAGGCATCAGTACTATCTTTTGGCCACCTGTGCTACCCATAGGTTAGGAAGAATTTGTGGCAGAGTTGTTCATAAAATATATTTTGAGTGTACGCTTTCCTTGTAGTTTTTACTGTATACTGTTTTGTTTTTGTTTTTTAATTCTACAATAATTTTTTTTTTGGTGTTAACAGAATGCTACCAGTGATAATCCAACAATTCAACTAAGTGCTGTACAGGCAGCAAGGTACGTTACCTCCAATCTGTCCAAACTTATATTACTCAAAACCTTTTAATAGCACANTATATGCTCTATTGTTTACTACTCCTAAGAACTGCTGGGGAAGCTGTGGGCAGCGTTTGTCCATGTTTATCAGTGACTGCTTCTCAGTGTCTGGTGTATGGCACATTGTGTGATGCCACCCCTGCCTACTATAGTAAGAAGCAGAGGGCATGATGCACAATTGGAGCAGTAAGGTGTGGCACTACCCAAGCAAACATCTGTCAATATCATTGCATTTCTGGGTAGATTCTTCTTAGAGATTTGTATTTATTTTTACATTTTATGTTAGTTTTCAGTGGTAGGTGCTGAGGGCCATGTAAAGAGGTTAATTGGTTACACCTTTCTTTCATCTTTCAGAAAGTTGCTATCCAGTGACAGAAACCCACCCATCGATGACCTAATAAAATCCGGAATTCTGCCAATATTGGTGAAATGTTTAGAGGCAGATGATAAGTGAGTTTGCTACCAGGGGGGGAGGTGGTTTTGGTGACTGACTGTGTATCATATGTGCTACCACTTATGTCAATAATAAATGTTTTGGATCTTAAATGCTTTTTAAAAAAAAAAAGAAACTTGCTAAAATGACTAGTCTTACATTCTTCACGTGTTATTTTCTAGCCCTTCTTTACAGTTTGAGGCTGCCTGGGCATTAACCAATATAGCATCAGGAACCTCTGCACAAACCGAAGCCGTGGTCCAGTCCAGTAAGTGCTGCTGACTTCTAAGTCTTGCTGCTGGTGTAAAGCTTATGCTGGCAGCGTGTCTTGTTATAAGGCTGCGTCTTCTCTGATCTTCTTTTTTTTTTTTTTTCATTTATTGATATTTAATTTTTTCCACTTAATAGATGCTGTCCCACTATTTCTAAGGCTGCTTCATTCCGTGCATCAAAATGTATGTGAGCAAGCAGTCTGGGCTCTTGGAAATATCATTGGTAAGAACCACAGGAATCACTTTTTTTACTTTTTTTTTGTTAGGATTTTTTAGTTTTTAAATCTGGATTTTTTTTAATGTTAAACCATTCTGATTTTTGTAGGTGATGGCCCTCAGTGTAGAGACTACGTCATCTCACTTGGAGTAGTCAAACCGCTCTTGTCCTTCATCAATCCTTCCATCCCCATCACCTTCCTCCGGAACGTCACATGGGTCATTGTCAATCTGTGCAGAAATAAGGACCCTCCACCGCCTATGGAGACTGTACAGGAGGTAATAAAATTGGTGAAGCTAAAATGGAAGAAGCTGACACACAAGTAGTATATACAGCAAAGTATGAACAATAAATGATCAAGAATATAACACAAAACATTGGTAGTATCTGCAACTCCTCACTTTTTAACATGGATACAAAGGGAAGGGAGGGGAGAAACCAGAACAGATCCAAAATGTGGAGGTATACAGAAGTAATAGTACATAGCGAGTGGATAAACATGTCCACATCTCTACAGGCAGAAAAAGCTGTTTTTAAACAAAAATTTATGAAAGTATTTACATTTTTCTTTAAGAATAATTTAGGGTGTTTATTGTGAGCTTTAATAATTTGGTTTTGTTGGTTTTTTTTTCTCTAGATTTTGCCTGCCCTGTGTGTCCTAATATATCATACGGATATTAATGTAAGTATATGGTGTTGGACATATTGTACATAATTCAGGGGGCGTAGGGATTGGTTTTTTTTTTATTTTAGCATTTTACATGATTGTGGCTTTTTCAGAATAGCATCTTGCGTGGTAGATTCAACCATTCAACCACGGATACACTGTTTCAGTACTTCAAACTGTTAAGGGTTTCCAGTTATACTACGCTAAGACTCCCTTTTTTGTATAGCCTTTTATTTTTTTATTTTTTTTTAATCTTTCATCGTTTTCATGTTTAGATTCTAGTGGATACAGTATGGGCTTTGTCTTATTTAACCGACGGTGGCAATGAACAAATACAGATGGTGATAGATTCTGGAGTTGTGCCGTTTTTAGTACCACTTCTGAGTCATCAGGAAGTAAAAGTTCAGGTAAATAGACATGTTTTAATACTGGTATATGAAATATGTAATAGTTTGTGCTATTAAATGATTAAACTACGTTTTATTAGTTGAATGCCATACCACTTAACGTAGCAATACAAGGTCCATTTATTTTATATATAATGTATGTGAGCTTAATTCTTATTTCTATCTCAGACGGCAGCACTGAGAGCTGTGGGCAACATAGTGACCGGCACCGATGAACAGACCCAGGTTGTGTTGAACTGTGATGTNCTGGCTCATTTTCAGAACCTATTGACACATCCTAAGGAGAAAATAAACAAGGTGCGATATGTGTTCATTAAATCNCTACAACTATGTTGTACACAAAGTAATATGCTCCTACAAAGGCATACACTGTTTTTATCTACATTAAATAAAATATAACTCCATATCAGAAAAGAAACTGATTTGTCTAGTAAATTGTAAGCCAGTATTTCTGTGTAGGGTTGGATTACTGTGTTTGGAGTTTTCTCTGTAATCATACTTGTACTTTGTTGATTTCAGGAAGCAGTTTGGTTCCTGTCCAATATCACCGCTGGGAATCAGCAACAGGTTCAGGCTGTGATTGACGCAGGACTAATTCCCATGATCATACATCAGCTAGCCAAGGTAAGGCTTCTGAAAAGCATGGTGTGCTCAGTGTTTCTCTCTGTGTTCTATCTTTGTCTTGCTGAGTCGTTATGTGCACCATTAATCACTAATTTNACCAACATTTATATTTCAGGGGGATTTTGGAACCCAAAAAGAAGCTGCCTGGGCGATCAGCAACCTAACAATAAGTGGTCGCAAAGACCAGGTAAGAGAATACAGTTTCTTCTTTGTAATGAGTAAAGGGTTCTTGTAGGAAACACCTGAGTGATGTCCATGATAGGGTGTTGTTACCCAGCATGTATCCTATATCACCTCTGATACAATGCAGTCACCGTCTGGTCATCTGATCTAAAATAGTATTCAGTATCTTTGAAAGACTATTTTACTTTTATACCTGTAACACACATACAGCACAGATCAATGATGGTTTATTGAATGCTGCATCAACCTGTATTATTATTTTCATACTAGATATTTATAGGAAATATTTTGGTATTCNCATTTCCCCCTGATCCCTTGGAAATAGGGTTATCAATTCTACAGATCCACAGTGATGTTATAAATTATAACTTTGGTGTTATCCGTCTTACTGCATTTTACCTGCAGGAGTAATGCATGTGATAACTAGGGGGCAGATAGTTCAATAATTGGTTGCATAGGGCGATTACAATTTCTTGAAATTATTAAATGTTTTGATGGCTGACAGTCTGTGGCTGCTCTGCTTATGTTCCTACAGTGTTGCATACTTTGTTGTGCTTAGTGGACGATCTGTCCGACGTGTGAAAGTTGTTCATCTAAGCACTACAAAGTCTTCAGAGGAAACTGGTCAGCTATGGCAGTGCCAACAGANTAATGGTCGCAAGGCGCCCTGAGTAATTGCTAATATTTTCTAACATTAGCACCAGTATTCAACTATTCCAACTGAACATGACCAGGTGTTTCTCTTGACCTTGTCCCTGTGTAAAAGGGTATTAGTGAGCTGTGACAATTACATGGCAGAATTGTGATGTTAATTGTTCAATTNGTTTGTCTGTACAGGTGGAATACCTGGTACAACAGAACGTCATCCCACCCTTTTGCAATTTATTGGCTGTGAAAGACTCGCAAGTTGTCCAAGTGGTCTTGGATGGTTTGAAGAACATTCTGATAATGGCAGGTGAAGAAGCAAGCACAATTGCAGAGATCATAGAGGAGTGTGGAGGTAAGGACTTCATGTATGCCATTCAATTGTTAGACACACATGGTTATCTGCACACAGCCGACTGCTTCTTTCCCAGCACCATTATTGATTGTAACCATTCAGCTCCATTGGGAACTTTTTATTTAACTCTCCCAAAGCATTCTCCATAATTTNCTCAGGATGTATTCACACAGATCTCTCCTCTCTTGCAGGCTTGGAAAAAATAGAAGCACTGCAGCAACACGAGAATGAAGAAATTTACAAACTAGCATTTGAAATCATAGATCAGTATTTCTCTGGTGATGACGTGAGTACATTTATTAACATTTGTGTATTTGTAATATTTTATTTCTTT
Organism: Platyplectrum ornatum; assembly: GCA_016617825.1. Lineage (NCBI taxonomy): Eukaryota > Metazoa > Chordata > Amphibia > Anura > Limnodynastidae > Platyplectrum > Platyplectrum ornatum. The sequence goes on from JABWIB010007404.1 coordinate 19,714, forward strand.
CTAGAACATTTTAATGCACCATCTATGGAGAGATAGTGACACATTTATTTCAGTGAAAAGTAAATTATGTATACGCTTACACACTAATGTATTTAAAAACGCACACACACACACACACTACAGTGAAAGTCAGCATTGTGCTTCTGTCTCGGTTTCAGCAGGGAAGAAGCAGCCACAGTTTCTAGTGGCCCTTGTATTTGTTGAGCCCTGAAACTGTGTAATAAATATGTGTGGCGTAGGCATGTATGTTTCTCAGATATGTAAATAAGAGGGAAGGAGCATAGTATTAAGTTGATATTCCAATTGTAATGCCATAGCGAGGTTAGAGGGAGTAAGAACTTAAGGCTAGAGTAATGAGTATTGGATCAGCCTCTGTATATCCAGAAGGGGTAGTAACAAGTTATACTTAAAAAGCCAGCATTTTCTCTGTTGCAAAGTATTCTGGGTAAAAAATCGTTTGTCAATAGAAAGCATAGTATCTGGTTACTGTGTGGCCGTTCTGTTCTCCCTCCTGCATCTTCAACTATATTATCACCTTTACTATTACCGTTACGAGGTTTGTTTTCCTTCATTCTCCAGATTGATGAAGATCAAAGCCTCATTCCTGCAGCCACCCAGGGAGGTACCTTTAACTTTGAGCCAGCAGCCAACCTCCAGACAAAAGAATTTAACTTCTAAGCGTGTTGCAGTGCAGCTTTTCCTGTCCCACAGCAAAGAGCACCACCAGAAATCCACCAGTCGAAGAAACTCTGAAAGATTGAAGATAAACGCCTCTTCGTATTGATGCTTCTGAAGCAAACCATGTATCTGTCACTTGCAGTTGCCAAATGTCACTCTCACATGGACTGTAATTGCATATGCATGAGCTTGGTTTTCTTTCCAAATCTAACAGTCCCAGCTGTATTTTTTTACCTTTTCCATTTGGCACTGTGTGCTGACTGCCACAACCTTCAACTGGTTTTCATTTTCTTTTATTGTTTTGTTTGTTTTCTTTTTGGGTTTTTTTTTCGTAGTGATGGCATATCAGCTTCTTGTGGAAAAGTAGCTTTTCTTGAACCTGGTGCACTGACTGCTATAATACATACATTGTGGAAGACTGCGAGAGTACAGTCTGCTTTTGAGCCTCCATCGTCCTCCATAGACATTTTACATACTTTGAGGAACTATTAAATTTAATGAAAAAGAAAACACGAAAGCCAAAAGATTTAATTCACAAAACTGAATAAAAGATTAACGTGGCTGAATTATTGACACAAAACACAAATTGAGAGAGAACTGTAATTGTCTCCTCTTTAGTATTTCCCAAACTGCCTCCCAAATCAGGATTGGAAAATGGAAGCGATCGATTAACGAGAAGCTTTGCTATTTCACTGAACATCAAGCCCTAATCAACCAATTCAACCTCTGTTTTCCTGCTGTTTCGAAGTAACCTAAAGCTGTGCATGGAGTGTTCCCCAAAGCTGTAGAACCTGTCATTTATAACCGTGTCCCTGAAAATCAATGTTACTACAGATTTTATTAAACACGATCCTCCTATAACATTCTGGGGTGGGGGGAAGAAGAAACCTTGCTGTCATTTTTCAGTAGAGATGATATGTTATGTTTTGTAGGTGGATATAGGTGAAATTTGTTTTTATTTTTATTTTGTTTTCTCATTGGGGTCAAACTTGTGGAGCTTTTCATATTTACTGTAATTAGTTTAGCGATTTCTACTTTGTAAGCAGTGCTTTTGAGAATGTGTTTGACAGCAAAATAGGAACTAGTAAGCTGGGTACCTTTATGGTCTGGAAGATCTTGCTGGGAGTTTTAGTTCTACAGACGCCCTTTTATGCTGTACGCTGATTACAGCTTGTGTCCTACAAAACATATTGGGGAAGAAAAACTGTTCTAATTCTGTAAAATAGTGTTACCCACAGCAACCACAGAGCATCTGATTGACTTTGCTTTAGGTTTTCTACACAGAACAGATTTCACCAATGCAAACATTAGCATCAGATTGTTTAAGTACAATGAAATAGGGCTCATTTATTCATATACCTGGATCCAAGGTCAGGATTGCAGTTCTGGCAATGTTCTAGGCTTCGGTGAAGTACTGGCATAATACTGTTTTGCCTGTAAAGTGCTTTATAATAACCACACAAAGGCTTAAGNAGTTATGATAGAATTTGTTCAGGTTCACGCCAATAGGTAACGTTCCGTATCTGCTGAGACGATTATATGGCGTTACATTTGAATGGCTTTCTTGCTTTCTCGAGTTCCCGTTTTTGCTTTATATATTTTTTGTTTTGCCATTCATTGTGGTGGGAGCTACAATTGCCTGAGTGACTAGAAAACATTTTCTACCAGAAACACTAGGAAGCCATGTTTATTGCTCGTGATGTTTCTGACGGCTTAATGTGAACNGATAGTTAAGTTAGGACTACTTTTTCTTTTTTTTGTTTTTAGTTAGCAGATTTGGGTTGTGTTTATTGTGAACAAGAGAAGAGATGCCATCAAAAAAAAAAGTGTGGATCAGCTTTTCTTTAAATCCTCTCACTTATGAACAAACACAGCAGGTGTGCATTCATTACAATATATATATCTGCCAAGGTGGAGCCACTTTAAAGAGGGGGGTGGGGATTGTCTTGTATCCCACGANGGATACAAGCGTATGTTTAAACTGCAAGATTTTTACTTGCTAGAGAATCTGTTTTAATATAGCGGTCTGGCCTCTGATTATTTATAGGTTTTATAAATTTTAGATTCACTTTCTCTTTAAGGTGGCTCAAAACTTTTTTTCAACTCTTGTATGCATAAAAGAGAAAAAAAACAAANTGAGTTGAAGTTCATTGTGCCTTTTTTTTCTTTCTCCCCCCTTCCCAGGAGTTTGAGCTGGCTTCTTAACATAGCAACATCCCATTCGCACAATAGTCTGATGTGTGGTGTTTTACTTTAAGGTTTATAGCCGAACTTGATATGGTCACATTATTAAAATAGAAGAAATGTCAATGCTATTTTTGTATTCTGTTACTTTTTGGTTCTAATTTTCTTATGATTTGTACAAAGGTGTTATATCTAAACTGCTATTGTCCTCCTCCATTCTGCCGAGGGAGAGGTCGCTGTGTAATAAAACCGTGAACGGCTAAAACATTTCTTACTATTTTTTAATTGGCAGTTTCATTTTATTTATTTCTTTCACGGTAGAGTTTATGGAGACGTTAAATTGTACATAATTATTTAAAGTGAGCCGGTCATTGGTGGAGGCAGCCATATTTGTGAGCTGAGCCATTTTTATTGGGTGGAGTTGAACATATCATTTTTCCTATAGACTGGTGACATCTGTTAGACGCCCTAATACATGAATAGGGTTAATGTTCACCCTACAAAGTGGTTGCCCTCTGAGTATGTGAAAGGTACATTTTAAATTCCTAGCCAAGTGACTTAGTTGGCTTTCCTTAGTTGTGACCTTATTAAGTTATGATAGGGAACGCATCATCCGATAGTTGCAAAACAAAGAATATTGCTGCACTTTTACTTTTTCAGAACAGTGTTTGAAAAAAATGCATAATTACTTTTTTTTTTATTAACTGTTAAAATAGACTAAAATGATATTTCAAAAAGAGGCATCAAATGTGTTCCTAATTTTGTATATGGGCTTAGGTTTTGTAACCAATAAAAAGCTGCTATCAAATACTATATACTATCCCTGTGTCTCTGGTGGTTGATTTGCATACTTCTATATTTATCTATATGCCTGGAATTCTGGTCATGAGTTATTCAGAACTCCAGGAACATCATATACATCATGCTTCTCTATGAAACCTATTCAAATATCAAATATTCTAATGATCAGGTAAGACTGTACAGTTCTGAGAAATTAGATATTTCTCTACAATATAATTACAGAGTACATATACATAAGCCAGGTACATGTCTATTGAACTATATTACACATAATGTAATGCGAGACAAGTAGTTTATGCTGATGATCACTAGACCAAAGTTTTGGCCCNACAATCGATTTCAAAGCAGAAGTAGTATATATTACTTAAATATCCCCTCAACACTGCCATTATTTGNGCGTCATGACAAATCCTATACCAATGTACGTGAAGATGGAACGGGAGGCGACCCCCTGGACATTACATGATGGTATATGCTTACAGTAGCCAGGTTTCTTCCCTCCACTCCTCTCCTGGTATGGGGGGGAGGCACATACACGACTCTGCTTAGTAAATCTAGCCCTTGCTCCCATTTGTCTGGAGGTTGTAACGAGTACCTCATGTTTTCATAGGAAAAGTACCTTTTTTTTCTTTTTTTTTTAGTTTTGATAACAGTATTTAAAGGATGCGGTACACAGTGAAACACCTCTACTTTTCCCCAAAAATTCCCGTTCAGTTAATATTATTCAACATTTATTAATAAAAAATTACATATACCCAAATATAGTACACATGTGCTCCAAAGGGACACATACCGTTTGTTCACGTTGTTTTCTGTTGATTTGGTTTGCAGGGGATATTGGTGCCATCANTCTCTTATTACATTGTGTATAGTGCACTGATGGGAAGGATTTCATTGTCACTGAATTTTATGTCCCCATTTTCTTCGCCTGACACCACAAAATAACCCTATAGACC
>JABWIB010007407.1:20663-30686 GCA_016617825.1 Platyplectrum ornatum
CTCGGCTTATATTCGGGTCGGCTTATACTCGAGTATATACGGTATATTTATGACATCCTGTGGATTATAATCAATGTTATACAGTACACTCTTCACTTGCTATATTTATTCACCCAGTAACATGTAATCTGTACTAAATGAAAGAACAGCATATTTTTTAAATCACACCCATACCCAGAGATTATATGGTTTAAACGTTTAAACTTTGTTGTAAGAATTGTTTAATGTACTTTTGTTGACATTTTATACTGGTATCCAGAACTACCATTAGGATGGACACACTGAAAGAGACATAAAATTCACATATCTGTATACATTAAGGGAAATCAGCAGCCAGCTTGCAATTTGCCAATAAATACTGTGAAGATCTTATGAGTACAATTTGCAAGGAGAAGATGTTTGCCTTACCCTATTTCACTTTCACAAAATAAGCACAATTTTATGGTCTGTAGGGGAAATTGAACTTGGCATGCTTACCTCCGCATGGCTCAAAACTACAAGACACAGCCAATTTAACACAGAAAAACCAGCCTTTAACCACTTTGAAAGCTTTAATAGTGTAATTCCTCCCGAAAACTTATAGTAAAAGATTCTGAAACATTATTACCTTGCATTAATTCTCCCCATTAAGGGACATCCTTCAAGCAAACTATGTCTGTCCATGCAAAACCAATTTGATGTTACCATGCCTTATGTGAAACTCCCAAAGCAGCATAGGTTAATGAAAGCAAGATGACCTATTCACTTGTATTCCTTAGATATACTTCTGCAGCAGGAAGAAGGAATTTTTTTCCCCTTTTATCTTAAACTACTGTATGTTCTGTATTGAACGGGTCATGACAAAAAGAGAGAAGGGGAAATGAGAGTAGTTCCTGCGAAAACTTAAATTGAATCTAATTTTGCAGTAGTTATTGTACAATGTCCTGGGAATGCAACAGTTAAATCCTGCTATTATTTGCTGTTTGGTAGGATGACACAATGCATAATTTGTAATTTATACACTTTTAATGCTTAATAGTCAGTTACTTTTGTGAGATATGATTAAAGCTGCTTTTAAAGATGTTTATGGTCTTCATTTGTATATCAGTGTTTTTCAATTTTTTGTGAAAATTCAATAAATAAACATTTAAAAAAAAGAAATGTCACTTGTGTATGTTGGTCTCAATTAATTCTACACTTTGTGTTATTATTATTATTATTATTATTATTATTGATAACATTTATTTTTAAGACATAACACAGTATTAATTATAAGGACCACACAATATTATTATTAATATTATAAGTATCCGCAGTGCAGAATGGGTGGGGACAAACCTAATAATTTATGAAGGTTTAATACATTTTATTGGCATTTATACAGTAGGAACATGAACGTTTCTTTCAAGTGAAATTTTTTATTAAATTTTTAATCATAGGTATTCTGTTGCAGCATACCTGTTCTACCTGTAATCCCCCATGCACTGGAGAGCTAAGCAACACCAAAAGACCCAGAAGACCACAGTAAACAACTGTGGTAGATAACAAATAATTAGGGGTCACCTTGCCACAAAATTAGGATGTCATCAATGTAGCGATGCACCATGAGTATATGGTATACGAAATCCTTATGGGCTCAAATAGATATGCCCTGGTAAATAAATTTGTGTAGGCGGGGCAGGTTGTTCCCATGGTGGTGCCACTCACTTATAAGTAGAAGCAGCTAGCAAATCTTACAACAATTGTAAGAAAGATTCTTATAATCTTTAGGTTATATCTTCATACATCTGCCTTATGACCAATGCCTTATGATCAAAGTAACTTAATGTTACAGAAAACAAGATCTGTGTCACTAGTCAATTTGAATTCATTGAGTTTGGACAATAAGTCCATGGCATCCCGCAAATTGAAAGGTAATGATAACGCATAAAAATGGAAATGGCAATCCACAAATTTACTAGCATTCTGTATTAATGAGCCCCGGTCAGAAACTATTGACCTCCCTGGTGGTTTGTTTGAGTGACCTGCACAATTTACAGATTATACACAACATTTTATTGTGTCTCCTGAAAGTGAGGTGATATGTGGTGCAGCAAGAAGTAGTGTTATGTATTATATATTTATTTAAAAATATTCAATATAGAAAATTATTTTTCCTCCTATAGTTAGGATAACTAGGATACGTACCATCTCCAATTGATATTGCAGTGGATCCAGGGACAGGTGGTCCTCTTAGATTTATCTTGAGATCTTTTCTTTGTATTTTATACATTAGGGAGAGTTAAATGTGTAAGTGGAGATATCTCCTGAAAACATGCTGCTGTTTATTGTTGTATTCACCGACAAAGATTTTTAATGTTGAATATATAGCCATCATTTGTTCTATGATATTTTACTATTTTTGGAGAAGTTGTAATTCATGAAAAGTTTAGTAAAGTCTTAAAAAGTGTCCTCCAATATAATGTTATCTTTTTTTTACATCTCTTATGTAGAATTGTTATTTGATATTCCAGTGAACTCAGCTCTAGTCAATGGTACAATATCCCACTCAATTTTAATATAGAATTTATTTTCTAATACCACGTTCAGATTGCCTCAAAAGGCCGGCCTTTTCACTGAAAACGCCGGCCTCAGTGAAAAGGCCNGCCTCTTAAGGCGATCTGAACGTGTCATTTTAGAAAGAGTGTAAGAGTCTCCCACATCTTTCTCCAGCTCCATCCCATATTATTGGTGAGACCTCCAGTACAGATGTTCTGTGAACTATGTGTGTAGAAAGCAAGAATACTTGGATTACAGAACTCTGGATTGTTATTAATATAAGCAATCCATGTACAAATTCAAATGTTATATTTATTTATTTATTTTTTTAGAATGGGATTCTAATTTTAACAAAATAATAATTGAGGAGCGCAGAAGTTTTTTGTAATTTTTGTATTATATTGATGTTTTTTTATATAGCAAGTCATATTTTAACTTAAATATGAAAAAAAATGTATTTAACAAAATACAAAAGTACGGTAATCTGTAAAAAATCTATGCAAAATATAATATACAAGAAATGCATTTAAAATGTAAAGATATTTCCATTAAAATATAATTGATACATACACATTTTAAACAGATGAACCCAATGACAGGATTGGAAAAGTGGGGATGTTGCCCATAGCAACCATTCATATTCAAGCTCTCAGTTCCATTTACATTACTGGATTTCTAATGGAATAGGAAAAGTGGTTTTATTGTTGCTTTTATTGTTGTTTATTACCCTTAGTGAATATAGTTTGCATTTTATTTCTTCCAGGTAAAGGAGAACATGGCAAGCCATATCCTGTCAGCGAACTAGACCAAGATGACACAGCATACAGAGAAAATGGTTTCAATATATATGTCAGCAACAACATAGCGCTAGAGAGATCGCTGCCTGACATTAGACATCCTAAGTAAGTTGACCTTCCTATTAAAATTTACATTAAATAATAAAATAAATATATTAAAAACGGTTTAAAGTAAAAGGTTGATTTAATCAATTTGGGAATACATTGCTTTGTGTCGTTATTTAATTTCATTGATGTAGTGGCTGGCAGAATTGCTTTTAAAACTAGGTGAATCTGGGCATTTTAAATAGACTTATGTAATTTAAACTTTAAGATTCCACATACAATTTCATTACATAGAGCTTCTTACTAAATTGATTTAAAAAGTCATTATGGGGTCACTCAGACATCTAATAAAGCAGATTAAACAGTTTCTTGCTGAAAAAACTATTATATATCAATAATAAAATAAAAAAAATAGAAAGAAGATATTGCCGCGTGTGAAGTGAATGTCAGTGGTTCTCAATCTTTGAGTTGTGACTCTCCGTCTCTATCTCTCTTATTGACTCACGACTCACTAGTGGGCAAAACCATGTTGAATTGCAGGGGAGGTAAATATTATTATTGGCAAAAAGTATTAAATTTGAGAGATAATTCCTAGCACAAGTCTAATAACAGTGTAACAGTAACACTGGTCAGTATCTGTGTGCAACATGCAACAATAAAGTATTCTCCCTGCATGCAAACACTGACATTCATTTTACTTCCCCTGCAATTCAACATGGTTTAACCCACTTGTGAGTAAGTCGTAAGTCAATAGTAGATAAGTCTAGATCTCGTCCTGAATGAAATTTAAGATAATTTGGCATTATTAAAACATATACAAATAAATACATATATATATATACACCTAACTAGCTGCTGTTTCTAGTTAACCTAATTATGTAATTACACGTTAAATAGGTCTGTCAGTGATGTTCATTATGTATATTATACAGGTCACTGGTGTGCTCTCTGTATTATTATACAGGTCACTGGTGTGCTCTCTGTATTATTATATAGGTCACTGGTGTGCTCTCTGTATTATTATACAGGTCACTGGTGTGCTCTCTGTATTACAGGGCCACAAAATTATTTTTTAAAATAACTTTTGTTGTCACAGGAGGTTGCGGCGCAAATAGTCTGAAAACTGATATTTGATAATATGGGAAATTGCGTATGGTTTGCAGTATTATACTATTATTATTATTAATTATATTAGCATTTATAGTTGTTTATATACAATATATTTTTATTGATGATTTATTTCCCAAAAAGAGTTACTGCAAATATGTTTGAGTGACCTTGCCTGTTCCTTACATTTTCACCTAAGCAATCACCACAGTTTATTTACTTTTATTTTTATTTTTCTTTCGTGTATTTTGAATTTGCAGGTCATATAAGCTGAACTATCTGCACAGTCTCACAGTTACTAGTCATCTGAAAAACTCAGAGAAATGTCAGGAAATAAAATAGTTACAAGGCATTAATCATGAAAGGTTTTTCTAATGAAACACATTGCTTTCTATAAAGGTTTCTTTTTTTATATTTATTTATTTATTTATTTATTTATTTATTTATATTTGTTAAGGGAGCATTTATGTCTAAGGCAGTGGTTCCCAAACTGTGTGCCTAGGCTCCCCGGGGTGTCACGATGCCCTCATTGGGGTGCCACGAAATGTCTTTTCTGACATGGTGGCACGTTGCAAGTGTTTCTTAGAAGCACTATCTTACTTCTTGTATAGGAGCTACACAAGATTTTACGTCAATCTGAAGTATTTCTGTCTTTATCTAAATAGTCGTTACACTATTTTACTCATAAACTTTAAAAAATGGGAAATTATTTTGTGTTAGGGGCGCCTTGAAAAATTATAGAGATCCTAAGGGTGCCTCGAACTCGAAAGTTTGGGAACCACTGGTCTAAGGCATTTCAGCCATTCATCTCTTTTCCTTTTTTGTCCTGATTTATAGTGACATCCATGCCAGATGACATTGCAAAGTATCCATTTTTAATTTGATTAACAATGTTGTATCTGAAGATATGGTACATGATTTTTATGTGGGCCAAGCACAGTATTAGTGGGTCAGATCCAGAGTTTCAAAATAAGAGAGAAAAGATACATCTGGGCAAAACAATGGGAGGTAAATCTCACCTGTTGCAAACTGTATTAGTGTTAAGAGATGATATCAGATTTCTAGTATAAATAACTGTGTAAAAGTAAACATGGTCAGTATATGTGTACAATATGCATAAACGAACAATAACTGATATCACACCCCACAGACTCAACAACACTAAACACTAAACAACACTACAATAAAAAAATAAACTATCGAAATGGATTTTTAAAAAATGGAAATAGATTTTTTTTTATTAAAATGGCTAATTTAGATTGACTATAAATTTCATGGTTGACACAAATGCTACATCAGATGAATGAATCAGAGACATTAATCCTAAAGTGACAAACCATGTTGTGTGAAAGGTGGCCTGTCCACCCTTCCAGCCATCAACCCTTGTTTCCACCTCTTCAGAGTGCATATCTCATGTTGTTGGAGGAGGCAGACCAAGCCCTTGTCACGGGATAGACACCCTAGTATTGACTAAGAAGGTGCACCTCACATATCGGCCAAAGATCGAGGTTGGCTTCATGATCTCTACCGCCAAGCTATGGCTATCCGAAAGGAAAAGGACAGGTTAGTAAATAGATCCGAACAAGGGACCACATCCATATTTGCACATTGGATGTCATTTACACTGAAACATGTGGCAGATGCTACTAGTACATAGTTTGTACGTATCATTCCCTGTCAATCCACAGGCAGACACATTATTATTATGGTATTATTGTCTGGAGGGACAGTAGACTATACTGATATATCTGCACAAACAATAGCATCTAGGGGCATCTAGACGGGTGCCCTACCAGAAGAAAGGGTGTAGTTTCCCCTCTGAAGAGTTTCCCTCATATTCCCAGGAGATTAAGACTTACTTCCCATGTGGCTATCTGTAACGCCCATCCACAGGCACCTTGGGGGTGTGATGTCTCTATAGCAGAATAACTTTGAAAGTGAAAGGTGCTTTATCCCATATTTGTAAAAGTATGTCACTAATATTTCTGCATTTTATTTTACTGATACAAAGACAGGACTGTAGCAATGTGCTGGTATTATTTTTCTTTATTCTTTTAGTTTGTTTAAGGTAAGTGTAATGATTTCTGCTCTCTTCATCTCATGCTTTATTACTGTTCTGTCTGAGTAACACGTTGATGATTAAATATATAAGTCTAAATCCCCTTAGACGGCACACATAGTTAAACTATCCAAAATTAATTGCACTTCATTTAAACCCGTTTAGCACACTTTGGTATTAATATAGGCTGAAGAGAACAACAAATGCATAAGAGAGTAAGCAGGAGATGACTGCATGTATGAGATAAGTAAGAGATATTAAAATGTGACTGAGACAGGTATAATATGAAAAAACTTGTGAGTTAGTACCGTATCTAGTACCTTACTTGTGAGTTAGTACCGTATCTAGTACCTTACTTGTGAGTTAGTACCGTATCTAGCTCCAGTAATGTGAAAGAGGGGAGTGAAATCCCCTCTTTCCCTTACGCTATTATACCCCTGCCTTAATTCACTCATGCAGATCAATTGTTCCCTCTAAACCACCCCCAATCCCTGAATTTGAGTATACCCCTCCTTCCTGTTAGCGTAATTTAGCTTGGCAGGGGACCAGGCCTGACCCAGGGGATGTATTCACAAGTGTGCATGTGATAGGTGGAATATGCAGGCCAATGTGAGCATGGGGCAGTAGGTATAGAAAGCAGATACACTGGTAAACAGGGTAGAGAACACCGAATGTCAGAGGGGAGTAACAGGAGAGTAATCACACGTAATGGCAGACCACCAGTTGTATAGAAAATGAACTGACATCTGCCCATGTGTTATAGACAACTCCAAAAAAGACGTATTTCACTGATAAAGTAACACAAAATGAAAAAGGAACATGAGCTAATGAAATATTATATTTAAATATATTCTATGTTTTAAAAGAGTGTTCAACCTTTTTTCCACTTCAGCTATTAAGAGAGTTTTTGATTAAGAGTTTTTCGTAAACTGAGTAGTCTGACATCTTGAACTATTATCATTTTAATTACTGAAATGGCTCTTTTGTTTGCTGGTATTTTTGTCATGCACTTGCCACTAGATAGATGACAAGCTGGCATTGCTGAATATCACACTGCAGCACAGGAAAGGTCAGCTTTCAAATTGTCATTAGGCTTGAAAACTATTTACTTAAGAAAATGTGAACAGAAATGGAAACTATTGTTTGCTCACGCTCTGTTTTATAATCCATTATTAGAGGAAGAAAACAAAATAGCAAACGATCTGCCTTTGTGTGTGCTCTATGTCCAACCTAGACTGCCTAGAGTACAATGAAAGCCAGTCAATCACCATGTAGTGGCGCCTCATGAAGTGCCGCTCACAAAGACTTATATGCAGGTGGAATTGATTCAAGTCAAGGCTCAGATCCCATTGTGAAGAAAAAACCTCACTGTCAAAAGCTGGATCACACACACATCCCTGGAATTCATCCTGAATGGAATGATTCTTCCATTTCTGCTGGAAGCGGCAGAATCCCTTTGTAGAGGATAAAGCAGTGCAATCATTTTTCAGATGTATTATGTTAGCAGTGGTGTAGCATGAGTCTGTTGCGTGGTGTAGCTTTGGGTCTATGATGCACATGTTCAGTGTGGAAAATGAAATAAAATATAGATACAACATATTTATAAGTAAATGACATGAAAAACCAAACAGAAAACATTTGAGGATCATCTAAAAACAAAACCAAAGTATATAGTAGTATAGTGTAGAAGTATATAGTGACTGACGGGTAGAGATGGGTGTAGATATGTTTACTTAATTATATAATATAAAATAAACAGATGGGGCACTCCATGGTGTGACTGCATTCCGGGTGACTGCATTACAGGAGGAAGCTACTTAACATTCTGATGCTGCATATGTTGGTCAAACAACCACAAACAGTAGTAGGGTGAGGTGAAATTAGGCGCCTCGGCTTATATTCGGGTCGGCTTATATTTGAGTATATAGGGTATATATTTATTTACACACACACACCCTGGTCTAAATTTACTAAGCAGGGATATTGCAGGGAGATTGAAAAGTGGGAAAAGTGAAACTGGGAGCTTGAATCTGATGTGCTATGGACACTTTTCAATCTCCCTGCACACTCCCTGCTTAGTAAATGTGGGCAGTGCAATGCAGGAAAACAGTGCATGCAGATCCACACAGTCACTTATCCAATGTAAACTGTGCCCTTTTACTAGTGGACCTTAAGACCTCCATGTGTACAAAGCAAGGAGGTCTGGTTCTGGTCCAGAATAATGTACCACTAAACATCAAGTACAGAACATTTTAGAATTATAACAGAACACTGAATGTAAATGAAATATTTATTTTTAATACAATTATTGTAGTTGGTCAGCATTTCTAATGATATATTTAGTACATTCTTCTCACACAGTTATACAAATATAGAAGTTTGCTAGTCGCTAGCACATGAGCATTTTTCCAAACAGGGTTTTACAGACCTGAAATTTTCAAGTATAGTCTGAAAAATAATGTTACCGTATCTGCTATGTGTTCTACATTCTACAGTGACATAGAAAGAACATTGCCATAGGCTACCAATTAGTGCAGTCGACAAGCTTTCAAATGTCCTGTAAAGTCCAGGCAGATTAACAGGTGCAGGTGCTGTCAGAGATGAGCATGTCTGAACCATGCTTTTATTTTAGATTGAAGTTACACACCTTCTGGTGGTGTTTTTACAGTAATCATTTGAATTCATTTTTTATGTGAAAGGTCAATTAACATTTTGTGATTTTTTTTTAGCTAAATAGAAGTATAATGTTATTTCTAAAAAACTAAAAAACGGATAGCAGATATATGTCTTTCTTTCTCCTTATTTCACTCATCTACATTGATTTTTCATTGATGAAAAAAGCATAATGCTTTCTCAGTTTTTCAACGAGAGAAGAGTTTGGCTTAAATGCATACTTAAACAGTACATAACCTGTTATTTAGAGAATAATAACTACGTATAAATGTTGCTTGAAGTACAGAGTCCTCTAAAGAGTTATTTTTTATCCTATGCAGCATATTAGAATTTAATTGCTGGTGTGTGTGGAGGGGCTTCAAGGAAGGAAAGGAGGAATTACTATCCTCCTCTTCCATGGAAAGAAAACGGCATAGCATTTTTGTATTATAGATAAGAGAGATGCGAGAATGAAGTCAGTTAGTGATTTATATGGCTTTTTTCATGTTGGAAGAAAATAGCCATATAACTGAAACAATGCATCTCTTAATCTTTAATAAAAAATACTATAATACATCTGTTATAAATCTTTATTATAAAACACAATAAACTCTATAGAATTGACCAAGGACACCACTCAACAAAGACATAGGGGTGTATTTACTAAGCAGAGAATTTTCTGGGTAATTGAAAAGTGGGGAAGTTGCCCATAGCAACCAATCAGATTCGAGCTCTCAGTTTCATTTTACATACTGGAGAATGTAAGCTGGAATCTGATTGGTTGCTATGGGCAACTTCCCCACTTTTCAATTCCCCAGCAAATTCCCTGCTTAGTAAATATGGACC
>JABWIB010007408.1:17525-30450 GCA_016617825.1 Platyplectrum ornatum
GGGAGTGGAGGGGATGGAGGGAGTGTGGATGGAGATGAGGGAGGAGAGGTAGGGAGTGGAGAGGATGGAGGGAGTGTGGATGGAGGGAGGAGAGGTAGGGAGTGGAGGGAGTGTGGATGGAGATGAGGGAGGAGAGGTAGGGAGGGGAGGGGATGGAGGGAGTGTGGATGGAGATGAGGGAGGAGAGGTAGGGAGTGGATGTGGCCTCAGGTGGAGAAAGGTGGCACCAGGTTCAGACCTGGATGGGATCGTGTGCTCCGGTGGAGTGCTGGGACCACACAACAAGAAAGGCAAACCAGCCCGAGATCCGGCGGCTGCAGTAACCCGAGAGCACCGTCACTTGTGATATATATAACTAGTATGTAAACAATATTGTTATTGAAGTTACATACGAGCATATTAAAACACGGCTGAGGCGACGAAAACATTTGAAATCGAAATTAGCGAACGCAATATTTTTTAAAGACAAAATTTTTCTGTAAGCTCATGGCGGCAATTTGCATTTCTAAATGTTTATTATGGTGGTGGCCTCCAAACCCGACATTTCACCTCCCTCCGCAAGGATGTGTCAAGTCAGTCCATTCGGAAAATTGCCCTAAAAAGTATTAGGTGAGATGGGTCCGGTTGTAACCAACACTGGAGAACGCACTTGCCGCAGACACTGCCAACAGCAACGTCCTAGTACCAGGGTGATGGCGGGCACTTGAGGGAAGAACCCCCAGGACGGCCCCTGTGAACCGTGTGGCCTTTGAACCGTCACCTTTCCTCTTTCCGAGGTCGGATCTACTTGTGGCTACCATGCCGGATAGGCAAGGGTCCCCTGAAGAGGCACATGGCGGCACCAAATCCCCCCCATTCACTTTAATGATGGTCGGCTCCGAGATGGTAGGGGGCGTCTCTGTGCGGCTACAAAGGGTCTCCTGAAGAAGCATATGCGGATCTCATATTTGGACCCCGGGGGCCGGAGCGGTGCCGGTCCAAAGCGTCCGCGAACGTCCCTGAGGTAAGTAAAAAGGGGGAGGGGGGGCGTCTTTCAACCGGCACCTCTCCTGTTTCCGAGGTCGGATCTCCCTGTGGCTACAATGCCCGGATAGCCAAGGGTCTCCTGAAGAGGCACATGCCGGTCTCTTCATATTTGGACCCCGGGGGCCGGAGCGGCGCCCCCTCAAAATCAGCACCAAATCCCCCCCCCCCCCCATTCACTTTTATAATGGTCGGCTCCGGGATGGTAGGGGGCGTCTCCGCCGGATGTGGTCGGATCTCCGTGTGGCTACAAAAGCCAAGGGTCTCCTGAAAAGGCATATGCGGATCTCATATTTGGACCTCGGGGGCTGGAGCGGTGCCGGTCCAAAGCGTCCACAAATGTCCCTGAGGTAGGTAAAAGGGGGGAGGGGGGGCGTCTTTGAACCGGCACCTCTCCTGTTTGTTTCCGAGTTCGGATCTCCTTGTGGCTACAATGCCCGGATAGCCAAGGGTCCCCTGAAGAGGCATATGCCGGTCTCTTCATATTTGGACCCCGGGGCCGGAGCGGTGCCGGTCCAAAGCGTCCACAAATGTCCCTGAGGTAGGTAAAAGGGGGGAGGGGGGGCGTCTTTGAACCGGCACCTCTCCTGTTTCCGAGGTCGGATCTCCCTGTGGCTACAATGCCCGGATAGCCGAGGGTCCCCTGAAGAGGCACATGCCGGTCTCTTCATATTTGGACCCCAGGGGCCAGAGCAGCGCCCCCTCAAAGTCATCACCAAATCCCCCCCCCCATTCACTTTAATGATGGTCGGCTCCGGGATGGTAGGGGACGTCTCCGCCGGATCTCCGGGTCTCCTGAAGAGGCATACGCCGGTCTCATATTTGGACCCCGGGGGCCAGAGCGGTGCCGGTCCAAAGCGTCCGCGAACGTCCATGAGGTAAGTAAAACGTGAACATGATGGGATGTACCCATTGGGTGTTATTACGATTCGTTATGTATTACACTGATGGTATGACTGACAGGGTACACGGTGGAGGGGCTGGTAGTGCACATAGACCATACTCACACTCCATACTTACACCTTCTCTCTGACTGAACAGCGTCCCCTGACATAAACAAGGGCCAGGTCGCGTTGTGTTATTATCATTATCCCCTCACACCCTCCTCCTCCTCTACCTCCTCCTCCTCCTCCTCACAGGACATAAACACTCTCTCTGACAGGAATGACGGCAATGACAATGAACTCCAGACGAGGCCACGCCCCCCCCCTTCCTTCTCCCGCCTCTACTCATTCCCCGCGCGGCGGCGGCCGTGCATGCCCTGTCCACGCGTCGCCCCGCGCCCTCCCATTGGCCCGCCGCGCCGCGAGCCGTCCCCGGCCGTCCAATAAGGGGCCTGTGCACGAGGCGAGCACGGCGTGCAGGTCTGGGCCGCACGTGGAGAGCCCGGGGTGGGCGTGGCCAGCAGGGAGGGAGGGGGGGTTTATATTTAAGCGGGCGCTTCCGCGTCTTGTTTACAAAACGTGTGCTGCAGCGCCCGGGAGAGACGACAGCTCTGCGCCGCATCCCCTGTATACACGATATAACGCATAGTAAGGCGAATACACACAGCAGCACTCCCGCGCCTCTCACCATGGTGGTCTTCAAGAAAATCAAGTGCCTGGAGGTGTCCTTCACCGAGCCCGACAAGGTGTACTGCGGGGGGGAGAAGGTGACCGGCAAGGTGCTGGTGGAAGTGGCCGAGGTCACCCGGGTGACAGCTGTCCGGCTGCTGGCCTGTGGGGTGGCCAAGGTGGTGTGGTCCTCCGGCTCCCAGCACTGCAAGCAGGAGATGGAGTACCTGAGATACGAGGACACCCTGCAGATGGAGGAGCAGCCCACTGGTAAGATGGGGGGTCCAGGGTGGTGGTCCTAGACATTAAGCTGGGCTCAGGCTCCTGATCCCATGCATGCTTAGTTAGGATGGCCAGGCTATATCTATAGTGCTCTTATGGCTTGGGGTCCCACCATAGTATCTGGTGTCTTCACTGTGTCGCATCAACTCAACAGTCTATTGGACCATTGGGGTCCAGAAGTCTCAGATCAAAGCTCAAATGGTGAATTGGCCCCCCCCCTTCCCCCATTATAGCATTGAGGTTATGCCTATAACTTATTGGTTGCTGTTTGGTATGGTTGTAGCACCAGCAAAGGTCTATGATAAGCCCATCTGGACCTAGGCTCGGATCAAAGCTTACCTGGGCCTGGCAGGCTTGGGTCAGAGCTCAGATGGTGAATTTAAAGCCCCCTCATAGCATTGAGGTTATACTTAATATAGCTTATTGGTTGCCTTGGTATGGTTGTGGCACCAAGCCTAGGTCCAGATGGGCTTATCACGGACCTAGACTTGGATCAAAGCTTATCTGGTACCTGGCAGGCTTGGGACAGAGCTCAGCTGATGGCCAGATGGTGAATTTAAAGCCCCTCTTTATAGCATTGAGGTTATACATGTTGCTTTGGTATGGCTGTAGCACCAAGCCTAGGTCCAGATGGGCTTATCATTGAGCATAGCTTATCTGATGGACTGCACGGTATACGGCAACTATGATCCGTAGCGTCTTCTCCAAGTGTGCCATAGTGGCTTGTCGCTGGGGGGTTGGTTGCTTTTGTCTTTGTGGAAAGCCTATAGTCCTTTTTATAGCATTTCTATTTATCATGGTGGTAGCTCTCTACTTGGATGTAGGTACATGGTCATCTCTCCATCTATATAATTATACGACGTCTTTGCAGCAATAGTCTTAGTAGGAAGGCGTCTTTGCTGGTCGCTCGACACCGTGCCGATGACTTCCCTTTGTCTCTGCTCTTTGCTATGGTGTTGCGTAGTCTTAAATTGGCACTTGGTGGAACTGTAAGGTTCACGAACCCTAAACTGTAATCCGGTTCTGGGTTCGACCCAAAAACTATAAACGCATCCCCTATTAAGTGATTGATGTTTGAAATGGCTCTTGTGAAACGACTGTCTTCATAGCGTTTGCTTTCCTTTTAGATTCTGACGGGTCCGTTATCATGAGACCTGGAAACCGATATGAATACAAGTTTGGATTTGAGCTCCCTGCAGGGTAAGTCGTGTGCTCCTTGTCTTCTACGGGCGTTTCGTCCTTTTTGTATGGGATTCGCTATTGGATTATGATGATCGAAGAAATAATCGAAGCTCTCCTCATTTATTTCAGTCCTTTGGGAACCACGTTCAAAGGGAAATATGGGTCTGTGAAGTACTGGGTCAAGGCGTTCCTCGAGCGGCCGTCCCACCCGGCCCAAGAAGTACAGAAGAAATTTGAAGTGGTCGACTTTGTGGACGTGAACACTCCAGACTTAATGGTAGGTGACTCTCTCATGGACTTCTTTCAAACTGGGTTAAGGATTAACGTTTTGAAGTTCAGGAGGTCAACCTAATTAGTTATATCTCAGAGGTAATGGCTTCCCGGTTTAGCGGAGCGGAAATAACCATGTTTGTTTTTGTCTACAGTCGCCTATTTCCGGCAAGAAGCACAAGAAGATGACCTGCCTGTTCATTCCCGATGGCCACATCACGATGAGCGCCAGTATCAACCGCAAAGGATTCTGTGAAGGTAAGGGTCGTCTTGGCTTCTTTGTATAGTAGAGGGCTGGTCTTGGTCATAAGTAGGTTGTTATTTTCATTGTCCTCTAATCTCATTTAATCTTTTTTAATAGGAGATGACATTTGCATCTCTGCCGACTTTGAGAACACCTGCTCCCGCATCGTGGTGCCCAAAGCGGCCATAATCGCCAAGCACACCTATTTGGCCAACGGTCTCACCAAAGTCTTCACCCAGAAGCTCTGTAGCGTGAGGGGCAGCCATATCATCTCCGGCATGACCGACTCTTGGAGAGGAAAGAGTATCCGCGTCCCGAAGATCAAGCCTTCCATCCTTGGGTGTAACATACTTCGCGTGGAGTATTCATTGTTGGTAGGTATCCATCACTTGCTGCCTAGTGTCTTTCAACGTCCTTCGTGTTCCTCAAACAGGGATTGAGACTCAACGTCTCGTTTTTGTCTGCCATAGGTCTACGTCAGTGTTCCTGGAGCCAAGAAGGTCATTCTGGACTTGCCCCTTGTGATTGGCACCAGCTCATCCGGGTTCAGCAGCCGTAGCTCAAGCATGGCCAGCCAGGCCAGCTCGGAAATGAGCTGGATCGAACTGAACATCCCAGGAACTCCTGAAGGTAAATTTTGGTGGCGACCATTATGTTCTTCCAGTCTTATCTCTACCCCGCTCTCTTCCCCCATGGCTCGATCTGCCATATTTACCATTCTACCTGTCTCTCCATAGCCCCACCATGTTACCTGGACATTATCCGTGAAGACCACAGGATTGAAAGCCCAACGACTCCTCTCATCGACGAGTTGGACAACAGCTGTGACAGTCCCATCTTTATGTACGCTCCAGAGTTCAAATTCATGCCACCACCTACCTACACAGAGGTGAGTACCTGAAGCTCTCATGGCACCCCTAAAAACCACTAAACTAGAATTTTGTCAACACTTTTTTTTACATTTTGCAGATATCTAATAGTTTCTCCTTTGTTCCTTTATAGTTTGATGCCAACAAAAACACCTGCGCACATTAAACCGAACAAGAAGCAACACAGCTTTCTGAACTCTATAAAGCAGTGTTAAAGCAACCTGTCTTCACTTCCTCTATGGCCTTATCTTCTGGGGGGTTCACTTCGAGAGGCTGAACACGGGGAAAGTCGAGTAGTCCACTCTCCAAAGACTGTCCATTTCGTCAGGTGTGCCGTTGCAATGCAAAGAAGTAGATCCATGCGGCTACTTCATCACCGATGCCTGTGCCGGAATAGCGGGGTCTACCGTAGACGGAGGTCAATGTTGGGTCAACGAGAACAATGTGTGGTTTTGGACTTGAGACAAAGATATTTTTTGTATTGTGTAGATTTAAAGATCGTGTTTTATAGCCGTCCAACTATTTCAAACCATCGAATGCCATGGTCTTCTTATATCATCGGGTTCCTATATGCTTAAGGAGAGGTCGCGCCAATCGCGGGTATCATTCCAACGAGCCTTGTATATGTTTCCACTTGTGCCGAGACGACAGACAACCAATCAAGGGCTTTTAATACAACACAAGACTTTATTTCCTCTTCTATGCATATCTTTAGCACAAACCGGTGCGGCCGATTCTAGAGGAATCCTATCGCGTGCTGATTGTCTTTATACGCAAAACAAGCATTTTGTATTAAGAATAGTGATGTATTAGTGTAACAGTGTTAGCTTTGTTTTTTTCTTTTCTCTGAATGTGTGATGCAAACACTTGATGGGAGATCTGACCACTACCTTGCTGTTACTTGCAACGTCTTCCGTTTTCTATATCTGTACAGTGGCAGAAGTGGCCTTTCCTAGGCGCACGCTGCGACTGCTGAAGTTACGAGCCTTCTTAATAAGCCTCCAGTAAAGGGAATCCTGTATTGCTGTAGCGGCTTGTGATAACCTGCAATATACTTTCTGTTAATGCGTTATACACAATTTGAACTTTTATTGTTTCGTTACGAATGGGTCGAAACGCCATAGTAATGCACTTTCGGTTTCGCGTTTTACCCGGTTACCCTTCAAGCATTGACTTTGACGTGGGACACGAGCTCCCGTACTATTAAGTTACTATTATACGATGCTTGCTTGGTTCCCCCGTAAAACCGTCTTAACCTGAATCTTTTACGTTTAAGATGTCTGCCTGTTTTATTATTATGTTAAAGTATTGTGACGCCTCTTCAAGGGATGCACTTATTGTATTGTACTGTAACCTCGCACTGCTTATACACAATCCTTCGGGGGATCTCTCCGCTTGCACCGGGGGCGACTGATCTGTACGTTGAGGTCTTGTGTGTTTTTTTTTTTTTGTATATCTGTTACAGAGTTCTATTGTATTTTCTACAAGTTTTTTGCCCCGTTTTTTGGGGATCTTTTTATTTTGGTTTCTAAATAAAGTTATGATACAATAAGGTGACTTGTATGGTCTCTTGTATTCTGGGGATGTTCATGGTAAATATACGAGTACAGTGGGTGGGGTAGACCAATAGACTATACTGGTCTTTAAATTTAGCTACTAAAATGAATGATGTGCGTCCTATGTTATTGGTCTTCATCTTATGGTAAAAACTGGGGGTGTCTGACGCTTAGAAGACAACATAGTAGACAATATTGGGCTGAGTCTAGCCTTAAGCATCTAATTTTACTGAGTCTAATACAAAATCCTCATATTAACCTTCAAGTCATCAAGACTGTATCCTCATATAGCCAGCTCCTCTCTCACATCATCTACATCTCTCTATACACTTACTAAATGCTGTGATTCCTGGTTACAGGACTTCTCCTGTGCTGCACCCACATACATATCCTCACTTACCTCATATATATCCAGCTCCTCTCTCACATAATCTACATCTCTCTATACACTTACTAAATGCTGTGACTCCTGGTTACAGGACTTCTGTGCTGCACCTACATCCTCCATGTATATCCAGCTCCTCTAACATCTTCACATCTACTTCTACATGAAGTCACTCTTGTTGCACTTGCTCTCTGCCCAGTACGGCTATTTTCTCAACTTCCAAGGACTTGTGTAAACCTCACTTCTCATCTCCCCCTATGTACACCTGCGTTACTATATAAACCCCTCTTTGTGTTATTACACACTTTCGCTTCTAAGTCCTTTTAGTAACCCTGCTGTGTGACTGTATCATACTGAGCACTTATACAATTTACCATACCTCCTGGCTGCTTTTATATATATTATAGCGCTTCCCATTATGTATTGCCTATCTATAGAGTGCAAGCTTGCAAGGCAAGCCCGAGCAGACTGACTTCAATTCTACATATGAAGTGCTGCTGACAAAGACAGCTCTGTAGGACCTTAAACACTGACAAGCTGCATGATAAACCAGCTAATGATTGGTGTATATGTAGTTTAACCCCTGGAAGTCTAGTATATTGTGTCCGCCAATTGTTATGAGAGCAAATATTCTTTATCGTGATAACTGTGAGTGTCCATGTAGAAGGTGGGGGGGGGGTAACTTTCCTATAAGCGTCTGGTTTATAGGAATCGCTTTGCGTGCAGTAAGATATCATCGGCCGGTTTCCTGTAACCGGTGGGAGCTAATGGAATCCTGTTTTCTATAACTTGGACAATGACCGGGCTGGGATCCAGCTATTACAGCTGTGGTGTCACGCTGTCATTGTTCATTTCATAACTACATTATTAGTAAATTTAGACCCAGGCCTTGTATAAACTGGAGGGTTCAGAGAACGTTTGGAAGAATGACTGTACTGAAAGGGTAGTTAATAAGTGGAATAGCCTCCCATCTGAGGTGGTAAATGGTAACACAGTAGAACTATGTAAACATGCTTTGGATAATAGGGCTGGGGGTCTTGGAAAAACTAAAATAGACTATATGGGCTACGTAACTCCTACTATCCCTCCTTCTATCCCATCATATCTAAATGATAACATGGGGAATCCCCAATCAGGGATATCAGGCCTACTGTCCTGGGCCTGGACAGAACAGAACAGTGGACCAGCACCATTACTCAAGGGGAATACAGACAGAAAGCTTCCGCTCCCGGGTGGCCTTGTTCCCAATGCTGAGAGCTACCACATGGAGGTCTACCATTAGTAACATCGAGCAGTTGAGACGTTGTATCCACAGACTTGGTTCACCAGTCCGGTCAGGACATGGATCTGAAGACGATTGGGCGAATGTGTACGTAACCACACAGTTCCTTACTACTATTTTTGCTCTTGTATTTCGCTTTCTATTGACCGAGAGGAGCAGATGGAAAATATTGTCCCATAATACGAGACGTGCAACCGGGAAACGGCTGAGATGGAGCTTTATCGGCCTTTCATTGAGTCTTTATCAGCCTTTTATCGGCCTACTGTCCTGGGCCCGGGCAGAGCAGGGGACTGGTGCCATGACTCAAAAAGAATACAGATAGAAAGCTTCCGTGTGGAAAGGTGTCTCCTATGCTGAAAGCTACAACATGGAGGTCTACCATTAGTAACATCGAGAAGTTGAGATGTATCCACAGACTTGGTTCACCAGTGCAGTAAGGACATGGATCTGAAGAGGATTGGGCGAATGTGTACCTGACCACACATTTCCTTATTACTGTTTTTGCTCTTGTATTTCCTTTTCTATTGACCAAGAGGAGCAGATGGAAAATATCGTCCCATAATCCAAGACATGCAACCGGGAAACGGCTGAGATGGAGCTTTATCGGCCTTTTATTGAGTCTTCGTGCACTGGAGCAGAAGACAGCTCGGGCGGAAAGCAAATATTTACTCGAGATACATTAGGGTTTTTTAAATGTTCACTTCCTACATCCATATGGTGTGTTATCTACGCGTGAACAGCCAACGACTAAAAGATCGAACCTTTGTGTGTTAGGTTGGAGATTGGCGTCGAAGTGTCGTGATACAATGGATGAATTCAATTTATCCGCTCCACTGCTTTCACAATCCATAACATTATCATTCATTGGGCCAGATCTTGACCGACGACCCATCAGATGACGACTCAATTATTCAGTTGTTTAAGTTGTTGAACTGTTTAGCTCCAGAATCCACAACCGGAAGTCATACACTGTATTGTACGAGGCCAAGAGGTCAATGCCGCCCCCTGACCCGTGACTTGAATGCAATGCAACCACAATAACTATCTAAGTAGAGAATTTTGGTACCCAGGCCAATCAGCATGCCGTACATCCACTGACCTCCTGATTAGGTGGCAGGTAGACCATGTGGCCCCAGTCCGCCCCAGACCCTTGTTTACCCCTAATTTGTCCCTTTGGCAATAGACAAAGTTAAGCCTAAATGGATGAATAAATGCATGCACTAATAAATAAAATACATAATTCACCAGTAATTCATTGTTCTGAGGTCTAAGGAACCGGTGGGCAAAGTTTGACATGGTGGGCAAAGTTTGACATTGACCGTACGAGTCTTCAGACACAGAAACCATCAGCTCGTAGCTATTTCACAATCTGTAAACATGTTTTTTTTTTCCATTCCTGAATGGAGCTTTCACGTGACTCTCTGTTATGGCAGGGAAGCCTGGCTGGGATCCAGCAAGCCTGACACAAAGGAGATAAACTGAACCTTTACGAGTCTATCGACGAGCTACTCCCTGCAGGCTCCTCTGCAATACACNCTTCATTGCTATGTCCTCTGAATGCAATACAGACGTGCAATACAAGTAAAGGCTCACAATGTGGAGACGAGACATTGGCCATAACTCCAGAAGGACATTAATACATTAGAGACTGTGTCCCACACACCAGAGGAACTCTTATTTCTGCTTATTTATTAGCACGCTAAAAAGTGTCCGCAGCGCTGTCTAGTGGGGAATACATCGAGAGAATGGGTGGGGAAGAGGGGTGCAAGGGAGATTGGGGATTGATACATAGGGACAATTACACATACACTAGGGACAATTTGGTCGTCTCCCAATTAACCTACAGGTATGTCTTTGGCAGGGCCACCACCAGGATCACCCGAGCCCGGGACTCACAAAGGCCAGGCCCCCCACATGACGGATGACGGACGGCGGCCGGTGCTCTGTACTGGCGTGCTGGCCGCTGCCACTGAGTTCGTGCAGGCTGCCGGCAGCGGCTGGCACGCCAGTACAGGGTGCCGTTCCACTGCCGGGGGTTGGGGGGGTGGCCGGGCCCGGGACTGTAGGACCGGCTGCCCCCCCGATGGCGGCCCTGGTCTTTGGGATATGGCTGGAAACTGGAGCACCCAGAGGAGACCCACGCAGGCGGGGGGAGATAGTACAAACTCCACACAATGCATGGGTACAAAATGAAAATACTCAATTCATTGGTCAGGTTCACTTGGGGTACTCGGGTCCACTTTGAGATACGTCTAATTCAAAGTCAATCGAGCAAGTGTTCTAACCCTTATTACGGGGGACTAGAGCCCAAACAGGTTATCCGAGGAACTGAATGTGTGCTAAAAGTTACTAGGACTTCAGTGTGACCTAACCTGACATAGCCATTCCAGACATGAAGGGAGCAGGGTCTTGTTTCACAGTCCCTGGACATGTCTCAGAGTGGAAAATACCATTGACTCTCTGCCCACTCGATCGCTCTCTTTTCTCTGTTACTCACTAACATGTACTGAACATTGAGAGCGAGCCAGGATGCCACCGCAGAAGACACGTGTCTACATGTAGCATTGTGCTTTATCATATTAGAATGGAGAAGATGGCTTGTAGTAATGTTAGATAGGTACGAAACTAGAAATGCATGATCATGTCTCCCGTGGGTCCATGGTGACATGTTTATGTTCGGTATGGTGAACCATAATTTTCCCATAAGTCTTCATCTCTTCTTGCGTGTCTTTCCTCTGTCTCCTTCTGTCCTCCACTCTTCTTCCTGTAGTGTCTATCTTCCAGCCCCTGTTCTCCTCAGTAGTTTCCTGTCCTCTGCCCTCTCTCCTGTGTCTGTCTTCTCCTCCAGCTCTTGTTCCTCTCGGTTCTCCTCTGTCTTCCACTCTATCTCCT
Organism: Platyplectrum ornatum; assembly: GCA_016617825.1. Taxonomy (NCBI): domain Eukaryota; kingdom Metazoa; phylum Chordata; class Amphibia; order Anura; family Limnodynastidae; genus Platyplectrum; species Platyplectrum ornatum. The sequence continues at coordinate 29,064 of JABWIB010007408.1, forward strand.
ATGTGCCTGTGTTCTGGCTCCTGTTCTTCTCTACCCCTTTCTGTCCTCCGCTCTCTCCCGCATGTTTTATTTCCAATCACCATTATTGTTCCTGCCCATTCCCACCCCACCTCAGTCCTCCTCTCAGCCACCAACGTGCCTCCTCCATCTCCCATTTAGCTTGATTTCCTTCTGTCCTCCACTCTTCTTCCTGTAGTGTCTATCTTCCAGCTCCTGTTCGGTTCAGTAGTTTTCTGTCCTGTGCCCTCTCCCCTGTGTCTGTCTTCTCTTCCAGCTCTTGTTCCTCTCGGTTCTCCTCTGTCTTCCACTCTATCTCCTATGTTCCTGTGTTCTGGCTCCTGTTCTACCGCTTCTGTCCTCCACTCTCTCCCGCATGTCTTCTTTTCAGACCCCAATATTTTCTGTTTCTTCCTGTCCTTTGCTTTCTTGTGCATTTCTTTCATGCCCATTCCCACCCCATTTCAGTCCTCCTCTCGGCCACCAGCGTGCCACCTCCATCTCCCATTCTCCTGCCCTCCACTCTTCTTAATGTCTTTTCTTCTGCATTCTGTCTTCTTTGCCTTTGTCTAACCTATCCTTGCCCTGTCCCAGCGTCAATCTTACCATATATTGCTTAGCGCCACATTGGTCGACAAGTTAAACCTATGGTCTATAAGTGCTGAAGGATAGTCGTCGCTCCTTGAACCCTTCCCACTCCATATCACACCCGGATGTAACATTCTTCCAATTCCAAACCACAAAAACGTGACTAAGAACTAGTCTTAAACCTAAGTCCCTCATATTGACACAGCTTCCCACATACGGCTGTGTTTGCCAAATAAAATATGAGGCGAGAGGGACCCTTGTCCTGATCACCCTGGATAAAGGAACCTAAAGATAAACACTTAAGTAAGAATTCCTGGAAAATGTGTCCCCACACGCTGGTCAGTATCTGTGTACAACATGCAACAATAAAGCATTCTCCCTGCATGCACACACTGACATTCATTATACCCCCCCCCCTGCAATTCAACATGGTTTTACCCACTACTGAGTAATTGGGTAAAACCATGTAATTGTGGTGCTGTGTTACAATCGTTGACCTTCTTCATTCTATTTTAGTATAAATTACATACTATTTTGATTTTACTGTTTCCAGAAAAATTTCCTTCCCTTCCACCTAAACTCCAATATCCATCACTTCCTGATCCTAACTCTTATGGTACTTTTCTATTGTTCTTTCCCTCTCCGTAGCCTAATCCTTACTTTCCACTTCTATACTCCCCACATCCTAACCCTAACCCTAACCCTCCCCTTCAAAACTCCATCCCCTCCCCACATCCTAACCCTAACCCTCCCCTTCTACACTCCATCCCCTCCCCACATCCTAACCCTAACCCTCCCCTTC
>JABWIB010007409.1:0-14111 GCA_016617825.1 Platyplectrum ornatum
TATATATATATATATATAAAATCAATTACTAGTGTAGCCACTGCATGGTACAGACATTGGGAACCATATGGTGCTTTGGGGAGCATCCTCCTTGATGGCCATTCTGTTTTTTTTTTGGACCATAGACATCGGTGGGTTCCTAGTGACCAGTAGACTTATTGATTCCCCTGATCATTACCATTTCTTTTCACACTGTTTGATGTGTTTATACTGATGGTCAAGCAGCATTTGATTGCCTTAAGGTAGCTGATGACAAGCGTTCCATATAACATACTATCATGAATGCATACTTGGTTTATGGTTGGTGTCCCTGGTATGGCTTGATTGCACCAAGGCGGACCGAAATGTTACTTTAGGTTTTTCCTTCATATGCCATTCTGTGTTTCTGAGTAGGGTACCCATAGAGTTTCCCTATTGTCACAGTTACTCCTGAATGGTAGAACCATTGAAATGGTAGGACCTGAATTGACTGCTCTTATTGTAAAAACCATTAAAAGACTGTCTAATACACCTTTTCCACTGACAAAAAACCCAGGTTTAAGCACATAGACCCAGGTTTATTTTGGTGGAAAAGGGTCCCAATATATTAAACCCAAGTGAAGTGACCCAGGTTTACAAATCCAGGTCTGAACCTGGGTTCTTGGTGGAAAAGAGGCATCAGATTGTGGTCTGCCTATAGGTTAAAGTATAGAGCTGCTCCTAATCGTTTTAACAAGTTGTATTAAAATGGAAGCTTCCCTTTAATTTAAGATAAATTGTTGCTTTGAACTTTGTCCACTATTTATGTAAAATATTAAACGCAACCAATGACTATGCTATATATCAGGGGTTCTCCGCCAGTGGATGGCAAAGGGTGTAATTTGATCATGTTTGAGATGGAATGTTGTATAAAAAAAATATATATATATTCTAAACCTCATTAGAAAAACATGTACTAGATATATATTGGGTGTAGTTATGTATCGGCATGATAATACCATAAATATATAAATATAAAAAGGGTGGAAACATTGGTCTGGAGAAATGTGAAAGTATTAAAGTTAATGATGTAATAGCCGGGTCATAATGGGGGTAAAGGGAGGGTTGTAGGTAAAAAAAACAGAGGGTGATGAGGATAGAATGCGATTGGTCTGTGGTTCTTGACCTCATTCTATCGTACACTAAAAGGATGAGACCCGATGGTATGATGCCAATTCTTGTTTCTAGTTTAATGTAATGAAACTTTCTTCTGATAACTCTTTATTGTGTTTTGTGATATAAGAAACACTTTATAGTTAATGTCTCAACTTTTTTATTTTGTCCCACTCAGGTGACAATTTCCACAAATGAAATATTACACATGCATTTATAGTATCGACTTAGATTTTAATTCTAATCTTTTGTTTAGTAATTCTTACGTTTTTATTTGGGTTTCACCATATGTGCAATTTGTGTTAATAGTATTAATAATTTTAATATTCTACATTTCAGTTTGTACAATTGGGGGTGGGGGGGTTAACATAAAGAAAGTAATGGCGTATGTCCGCAATATTAATACATTACTGGTAACATCTATGCAGATCTATAACCATCGATAGGAAGCTTTTCATGTGACTAGTAGTAGATATCTTTACATTGTATGAATGTTTAGTTCAATAACAAATATACGGATAATCAGTCATTAAAATGTTTTTGCCAAAAATAATAATTATATTATTACGTTTTCAATGAACGATCTCTGCTCCAAAGACTTTATTATCATCAATCTCTTGTGAAGTCAGAATGTTCACTATTTAAAGATATGTATAGTAACATTATGTACTATTAACCAATAGTTGTACTTCAAAATTCCAATTAGTAAAACTTTTAATAAGAGAAAGATATAAAGTGCATTTTTAATATCAGCTCTTGTTATGGTCATGTGATACTACATTCTGTTCACTCAAATCAAGGTCTTTGATATTTTGTTTTTATGTTTGGATGCTTATTGCCTTGAATGTGTCTTAAAATATGAAATGGTTTATAGTATTCCAGGAATAATTATATTTGTCGTGGAGTGTCAAATCTTGCCGTATGTTTTTATAAGTCTCTTTGGAAACTATCCGAGATTGAGCAAAACAGTACAATATAAGGACTAAAATAAAATGTTTATGCTGATATAGGTATATTAATATTATATTGATTTTATCCGACTGTCAGGACTTTACTCTACTACATTGTATGATTATATTCAGCAAGAAAGGGTTTACAGGTATGCGGGAGCTCATGGATGTGTATTGTTTTACCCACTTTATTTGACCCTTTATATGTGGCTTCATTGCTCAAAGTGCTGGAATATAATGCATAAATAGCAGATATTAGACATTAAACTGCATGTATATAGGAAAACGGTGTGCAAGAAAATATCCCAGAAGTAGGAAAAATCAAGGCTTGTTTATGAAGTATAAGAACAGACATGGTGCTTGACAACACTGGAACAGCGTATACAAGATTGATAAGGATGCGTACTCAACAANCCATGTCTGGTTGGGTAATATTATGGTTCGGGGAGGGTGTTGGTTCTGGAGAGTTAGGCTGTGTTAGTTAAAGTTTGGCTGCTGTAAGGGAAGGGTTAAGATAAAACTGGAAGGTGTGTTAGACTAATACCCCGTTCACATAGACTACCCTGGTAAATTTGTTTTTAATGAGCAGGGTTGTTAGCTGTGGATCTGAATTACCCTGGTAATTAACCCTGTTCACAGTGCTGAATTACCCTGATAATTCACAAACTACCCTGGTCAACACCATTCACACTGAACCAGGGTAGTTAGTAGTAATTTTAGCGCTGTTCACACTGAGCACACTACCGGATAGTTCAGTCAGTCCGGGAAGTTGACTGAATGACCCGGGTAATAGCCCTCTGTGTGAACGGGGTATTTGGGTGTTATTTGAAACACTTAAGGTTGTATAATAATACTGTAGATCTTAGTGTTGACAGTATATTAACCCTGTCAAATTTCATGTTTATTGACAAGTTATACACTGTTGACCTAATCTTGCATCTGAGCATTGCAAAAAAATGAAATCTGCAGCAGTAGACTGTTCTGTATAGCCATCCCTTTGTTTTCAATAGAACGCTTGCTGAAGAACAAGTACTAAATACTTTACTATGTACCTTTTCTATGCCAACGACGTCTGTGAAAACCAAACCTCATTTCTCAGTAACACTTTAAGGTTCCTTATATATGTTCCACACGCCTTCTTGGTGATTCTCCTTAAGGAGAATGTTTATCCCCCTTGATCTATATATATTCCTGGCACCTGTTCAAAACTGCTTAACAATTACACCTAAGGCTTTCATCATAAAATATAATCTCCCTTACCAATATCCTACATGAATACTGTATTGTCACAGCAACTACCATATTGCTTATCTGAACCTTGCCAGCTAAACACCTCCCACAAATTACCTATTGAACATATTTTGGATAGACTTTTCACATTCGTTGACCCTTTCCTGGGATTTAAAACTTGAGACCTAAAGCACTTCAAGAGGATATTTTGTTTAGGTGTCAAGTTTTTTTTATTTTAAAGCTAGTTTTAGTAAAAGTGTAATTTTAAATTGTAAATTTGCCAACACGTTTCTGTCATAAGAAATTTCATAGCTCACCTAATCAGTCTCGCAGTAAATAACCTCTTTCTGTGCTTGACTGATATACCTTCCTTCCATTAATAGAGGGTCTTCTGTATAGTTGGTATTGAAAATGAACTGATAATTTTAAACTCTTCAAATATATTTACAATTGAATGAATTCCNATGTTGGTTGCTAATTCTTCCAAAGTAAACACTTGGCTAGTCTTCATTTTTGTGTATTCCAGTGCAATGTACTGTACCCTGTATTTCTAACTAATGATAGTAGTGAAATGTTAATAATTTGTTCTCTCTGAAAACAATCCTCGAGGTCACTGTGATATTTTTAATTTGTCATTGAATTAAGTTATTATTTTATGTTAGGCCTGACCTAGTTCTCTTATCCAGATAGTCAGTGTTTACATGGTCAGGTTACTTATTAGTGCCACAATTTTGAAGCCCAAGCAGACAATGTAACTTGTGCAGGAGCTGTTCATGGCTTGGATCCAGCTTCTAGCGCACAGCAAAAGATGAGATGTCTAATACGTGCACCAAATTCATGGCAATAATAAGTCCACCGTCTACACCCAACCAGCCTGATTAAATAGACTTCTAACTCTGTTGTTGTTTCTATCTTCTTAATATGTATAGTTCGTATCAAATGCATGCTATGCAGAGCAAATACTAGCGCATCTGTTCTTTCTATTGGCAGTCTGGTAGGTTTACGACGTTATACAATTTCTTACAATCTATGCAAAGGAAATTATCAAAAGTTCTAAGCTATTCTGCTTTTCATCTCATGTAGTTGTAACCTTTGGATTGCTCAAGATAAAAGGGACAGGGAATGTAAACAACCACCCTGTGCAGACTATTGCTTTTACTTTGATTATATCTATACACTGTTGCTACTCACACCCTTTCTTGTTCAGTTCGGTATAATGTGACTAGGTTCTTTCCTCAATGTTTGGGATCACTCACGACAGCTTCATTAATGTTTAGAAACATTTCTATTAAATCGATACACCCTTTCAGCCTATATCATTTGGTGTAAAGTTTCTGCCCTCCTAATTTGTGTAGTTGATGACTTGGGTAATAGATAATCCCTAAAACTGGTCAAGACAATACTCCTCTGTCACCAGCAATTGAGATCCTTTGAAATGCGTTTTCAAAGTAATTTTGTGTTTAAGGTCATATGATGGCACTAGGTTAGTCCCCATAGCCATGCCAGGCTTTTGCTAAATTGTTGTCTTTTTATATAAAATATTTAGCAAGATTTATCATGCCTCTTCTAATTCTTCTTATTCAATGATTCTGCAGGTCATGCTAATATGGGCCTGATGAGTTAATCCGGACATATGTTTTTCTTATTTTTTAAGCTGGCCATACACTATGCAATAAATTGTTCCAATCCGCCAGCTTTAGTCAAGAGTGGGCAAAACCATGATGAATTGCAGGGGAGGTAAAATGAATGTCAGTGTTTGCATGCAGGGAGAATACTTTGTTGCATGTTGCACACAGATACTGACCATTGTTACTGTTACACTGTTATTACACTTTCTCACCTGTAATACTGATTGCAACTAATTAAATTTACCTCCCCTGCAATTCATAATGGTTTTGCTCCCTCTTGACTAAAGGTGGTCGATTGGAACAATTTATTGCATAGTGTATGGCCAGCTTAAGTCTGATTTGTCTAAAATAGTCCGTATATTACTGGTTTTAATTCTTCACTGTTACATGGTCTAGTCAAAATGTTTGTTCTTTTGGGACCTAGGTGAATGTTCATTGCACTAGTATTCCAAACAAAACTGATCATGCATTAGTTTAAATATCTTGAGCAACAGACAATTCTTATGTATAGTTATCACTCAAAGGATCTTTCTGCAACTATTATATGTATTCAACCCTTTTTTTAGTATAAATTTATTTTGTAATAAAAAGGACTGCATACCGTAATCACCACAAAATGTCAGAGCAACACCAGGTCAATAACCAATAGAGACAAGTGGTTGCATTCATACTACTGCTTTGCCTGCTGGCTATCTGTAAAACAGTAGAACAAAACACACAGTGAAAGAAAAGTTGAGAGAGCTGAAGAGGAGTCTAACAAAACAAATCTATCAGTACCAGTTAGTGCTGTATTTATCAAATATAGCGGTAACAGAAAGAATCGGGTTGTCCAGNGACCTGTAAAATTTCACTCTCCGCAACCTTTGAGTATTGAGAGGTGGGCCCCCAATGGAAAGGAATAATCTCTCCAGCAGCGATAGAGAGGTGAAGCAGGGGGCCATGATTCAACGAGGCAAGCTGGCCGGGAAGAAGAGATAGCAACCAGAATTGCCAGCGATTACCCTTACAAGTGATCTCAAACACCAGGGCGACCCCACCATATATACACACGAGATGTAGTAACTCCGTTACAACAATGTGTACATGGGGGACACATTGAGGAGGAACGAGTGGAGCATCTGAAGTGTCCTATACTATCTAGTGAAGATCTTTAGTTGAGTCTCAACCACTTAGAGACTGTGAAAAACCATTTGAAATATGGAAAATACAAGGCCACTCCCCCAGGGAGGTGGGACCGGTCAGGTCACGATCCCAGGCTGCAAGGTAGCTAGGTTATTGGGGTAGAGAGCATTGGAAAGGATTTTGTACATTGCAGAGATCGTATGATGGGGACAGGGAGTTGAGTAAGGCACCACAGGAAGAGAAGGAAGCCAAGGCAGGAAACGCAAAGGTGTCAGAGTAATCTTTAACATAAATCCACTGCTTCTCTGGGGGGAGAGGATGTCCATTCTAGAAACCATTGCAGATTGTAGGCCACTGGTAGAAGAGCTTGGTGACCACCAAGGGATTTAGAGAGGATCTATATCAAACGTATAGGAGTAGATGAATTGGGTCTTACTATATAATACGTCCTAAGGATTGTTTTTTTTCCTTTCACTAGCAATCAATAATACTGGCAAAAAGACAGACCAATGAAATTCAAAATTGCAGACAAAAGATTTTCAATAAAAAAAACAAACAAAAGTATAACACAAAATTTGAAATTTAAAGAACTGGAAGTGTTAAGAATTTTTATCAAAAGCATTTACAAAATACAATCTGTAAACCATAAACTAAAGGTTGATTGGTTGTTATATTGCATATTTGCTGTAAAAGATCCACAAACTATTTATTCTTGATTTTTCAGGTCTCCAGGACAGCAAATCCGCTTTGAACAGGAACATTATTATTTATATTTTACCGCTTCCTTTTTAAATTCAACGACACAGAAAGAATACATTACTTCAACAACCTACAGCCAGAACATGGTTTTACAAGCAAAATCATTTTAATTTTTAAAGTTGCATATGGTAGTTCTTTAAAATATATCAAGATGTAGAAGAATAATCTCCTCAGCCTTGGATAACTCTTCAAGATGAATATTCATACTGGAAACATGATGAACAGCATGCTACATATGAAATCAGTAGATAAGTACAACTGTGAAAAATGCCGATTTTCAACAAAGGATCCCAACAAATTCAAAATCCATGTGTCTCTTCACAATGACATTAAATATGCTTGCTCACGTTGTACCTTTATTTCCTATACTAAAACTGAATTTCAAAGACATTTGGTGAGTCATACTGGTAAATTCCCTTATACATGTGATTACTGTGGCTATGGAGCCATAAGGCATGACTACATCGTTAAACACATCAAAAGAATTCATGGCGATGGCAAGATCCAATGTTCAGTCAGCACTATTGAAAATGAGTCTAAAAATGCATCGGTAAACATCACACAAACACAAGTGAGAAGCAGCATACAAGACATTTTGCAGAAAAATCCTTTTCTTAACGAGGATGTTATAGATCTAACAAAAGATGTTGACAACTTAATCTCTGGTAACAGGCTTCATTTCAATGGAAGTAATGCTGGTAATGTACCTGATGGTCAAATTGAAGTTGAGGTAATCTCACCAGTAGACCAAAAGTTGCACCCATGGATGCCACTGTTGGTCGTGGCACCTCAAGCCTTCAAGGTACCAAGCAACTGTATTGCACAGGTCATGGAAGTAAAATCTATGAACAATACATGTAATTTAGTTTTAAAGTGTGTGGAGCAGGTTGTTCCAAACTGTGTAGGTAAGAAAGAAAACGCGAGTGAACCAAAGTATTTGGATTCCATTGCTTCACCAGTAAAAAGATTAGAAAATCTAGATAGATCGTCATTACAAGAATGCACTACATTGACTGATGACTGTGATGACAGCATATTGCATAAACATACTACCGTAAATGGGGAAGAGTCCAACTCCAACAAGACTTGTCCACTTTCTAGTTATAATGGAACCATTAACACAGTTAAGGAGATTACTGATGGAATAATTAATGATTTGGAGTCGTGTACAGAAGGACCAATCATTTCATCTGTGTTTTCTCTCAGTTCTAAATCCAAAAATATCATTGAAGGAATACAGTGGGAATGTCCATCTGCTGTCTCAGAATCTTTTTCATCACATATGATTGATACACCAACCACCCCTGGGATGTCATGTGAAAGTCACCATGGAGTTGCTGAATTAAGTATTGAGTCAAAATGGCAATCGGATAAACAGTCCCAAACAAACATTCTAAAACCAGACCCTGATCCACTAGTCCCTGACACAAATGTGTATACACAAAATGTTAAAATTGAAATACAGTTTCCTGATTGCAAACCAACACTGATACATGATCAGAAACCGGACAGCCTGCCATATGATTTACTTCAAAGATATTCAAAAGGTCGGCGTAAATCAAGGCGCTTAAGCAAACTAGAAAGTAATATGTTTAGTAGGCCAAAGACACTCTTCCTATCTTGTGACAAAAGAATTGTTATGCAACCTGTTTCCTGTGTGATGCAGAATGGTAACCACAGTGCTAACCCAGTATTAACCATACATAAAGCTACAAACCAAGAAAGTGCCATCATTAAAAAAGTAAAAAAAATGAATTCCAAAGCAAAGGCCAAGACCTTTCCTAAAAGAATACCTAAAACTCTTAGACTGTTTCCTGTTAAATCTGATCAGCTAACACACACACCATCTAGCAATCAACCTGTTGTCGTATTAAACCATCCCGATCTGGAGTCTCTGGAGATATCATATCTTATGAAAGCCATTGGTATGTTTAAGGGTGAGGTTGCAAAAATAACTTTATCCAAACAAATGTGTAGAAAAAAAGCTAGGTAGAAAGAGTTAAGTGTCACTTTGCACATGTAAGGCCTTTTCAAGATCTAATAAGTACATTAATTTTTAAATAGTCGCATAATATTTTATCTTCTTGGGGCATGTTCAATGAACATACACTCCGATCAAAACAGTTCTCGATTTTAATAGCACCTTTACCCTGCTTCCAAAATCTAAATGTATATGCATTTATTGCATTGTTATAGTGGCTGGCTGGGGAACCATTGAACTTGATAGCTCTGGTTGTTTTAACCTTTTACAAGTATTATTTATCATTTTAAATTTTTTCCAGTTTTTTTGGACGCCATAATACGGCTATTCATGTGATGTAATAAAAATTATAATGGACATTAATGCATGAAATGAAGCTGTATAATAGCATAGGATAACATAACATATTAGGAAGATGAGTAAACTGCTAATATTTGGACACGTGCAACTTCATCAGTATTTATGAATCAACTTAATTCAGAGGAAGGAGGGGTGGGTCATGTGTTAGAAACCGGGCTGAGCGTTTGTTCAGATGGTTGGTTGGATCAACAAGCCCCATTTTCAGCACACAGTTATGGCAGTCATTACAGGCATCTTTATTTGTTTTCCCTTAGAAATGAATTTTTTATCCATATCTGACTTTGTTATGCGACATATTTGTTTTAAATTAAGACGTTTATGTACTTTTGTCTGCATCTCCTATCTGGAACATATATATAGTAATTCTAGCGCATTTTAATAGACAGTATTAAATGTCACCTGTGACTCTATGAAGAAACATAACAAGAATTCACAAACATTGTCCTTATGCATTCTACAGTTTGTAGTCCCAAACTGCATTGAACCATCGAAGAGGACTGTCTGTACTGCCAAAATGTTTTAGATATTATAGAAATTCTCTTAAGAGTTATCCCACCTCCTTTAGTGCATCTTTAGGATTTGTGATAGTTCATTAAATGTGATTTTCTTTTTTTTCCTCCCATTTTTAAAATTCCCCAGACATCTATTGAGAATAAATAGGAAAATGTCATGATGCATTTTGTGAGTTTAGATATGGAAAAAGTGGGGGTGGAAAGTATGGAACTTTCCAACACATTTATGGTATTAAATCTTTAATGTGGTCGACTTGTGTTTACAGTTAAATTGTTCAAATTGGACTTTAATGATGGGCTTTAATTAGAGCTGCATGCAATTTGCAATGGCACAATCATTACGCATTGTGTGCTAAATATGCAGTTTCATTCCTAATTAAATGCCCATGCCTAAAAATGGTTTTTATTCATCACTTTTCTTATCTCGATGGTCTGTTATGGGTAAAGTCTTGTAGACTCAATTAGAATGCAGATCTTAATTTTTATTAGTTCTAGTGTGTTATTTGTTTTGAGAAAAAAATAAAAGCTTTTGAAAAAAAAATGTTTTTATTTTTATGTGTTTTAAAGATATTTTTACAGAGAAGTTCAAATCTCACTATTCATTATATTAGATCTGACCTGGCACAATTCACGTGACGTTTCCCTTCATTACTGTTTTACCCTCTGCATTTTTTCTAAAGCACCTTTTTAAACAGAGAAACTAATAGTTTTGCTGTAATGGATTACAAGTTGTGTTGTAAATAATAAAATTGAATAATAGTTTTACTTATTGCAAATCAGTTTTACTTTTTCAAATGTGATACATCAAAAGGGATACCTGTTTAGGTAATGGCAAAAACACTGATAAATATTAATGAAAAATGTCTTCACTGCTTTAGTGCAACTACTTAAAGGTTTAAATATTCTTTCACTCTCCATTTGGAAAAGTCAATTTTAGTCCATTTTAAGTGAAGATCAGTCATACATAACAAGGGAGATATCTACATGCTATTCTTTAAGTATATATGTTTCTGCTGTTATAAAGTTCCTTTACTTTGAAAGCTGAATTTCTTTTCTATACCTGTTTGTCAGTGACAAAATGAAACTTTCATTTACAAAATGTTTTTTTTTTGCAAAATTTACTATTTTTTTGTAAATTAGGTGACAAGGTCACCATAAGAATGTGTTGAATTAAAGAGCATGACGCTACAGCCTGATTTATCATGGAAGAAGCGTTGTCCTCAACTGGAACATTTTACTCCTGTTAACACTATTTTTAAACCAGGCAATACACAAAGGTACAGTGAAATAGCAAGACGAAAACGTTAAATAGTACAAGTACCGAGCATCCATGCAAAAAGCCAACAAATTCAAAAGCAATGCAAAATAAAATGTTCTATAAGTTTTTGATGTTCTATGAGTTTTTAATGTTCTATAAGACATAGATTAAAGAGAGATAAAAAGGCAGGATGAGTGGCCATCCGTCCAAAGAAAGGAAAGAGATAAGACATGATATAATCCAGACAACTGATCGAACAGTAAAATGGTGGAAGTGGGACTCTAAAAAAGGAGCGCTGTTTCCTACAGAGAAGTTCAAAGTCTAAGTTTTCGAAATATCATTGCTGGATGACTTTCTCCTGAAGTTTGGAAAATTGGGGAAAAATAGAGGTGGAAGTGATATCATTTAATGTGAAACTACCCCACTGTGTCCATAATAAGAATTCCTTAGAATTACCTCCCGCTGGAAAAGCAGGAGTTTTGAAGATAGGAATTATCAGACAGGTGAAAGGGGAGACCTGGGGAAGTTTACGGACACTATCCAAAGGGTTAGAATGGTGTGTGGTTGCAGCAGGGCGCGAAGAGCAAATGAACCACAATAGAGAAGTACAAGAGGTTGCATCCATGCTAGCCACCTGTAAGGCTTGCCATAGACAGAAGTTGATCGACATAATACACACTGCAAGAGGTGGGCTGCCTCTTCCCCTTCCAGATAAATATGTTAGTATGATACTGCAGAGGTTTAAAGACTTCTGGGAGGGTCTGAAAAATATAAAGCAGTTGAGGTAAAACATAAATTTTTATGGTATTGACGTGGCCAATACAAGAAATAAAGAACTCCAGCAAAGGTCCAACCTAATCTGAGCAATAAGTTGCGGATAGCTCGTCGCATATAGGTGGTTATATGTCCTAAAAATGTAGATCCTCAAGTAGCAAATTTATTCCAGATGCAAATTGAAGGGGAACATATGTGACAATGAGGATCTAAGGAGGATCTTCAGTCTTAAAAGGGTTTATTTTGTATCCAGACTGTTAGCCCTAAAAATGGTCATTTCGAAAAACCACAGGAAGGGAAGAGATGGGCTCAATCAGTGACAGGAGGACTTCATCCGCATAGAGGGATTTTATTTGGATTTTATGGCAAGCGGTTCCATAATAAGTGCGAATATTAATGGAGAAAGGGGGCATCCCTGTCAAGTCCTGTTCCATATTACAAAGGGAGGGAAGGTGGTTGTGTTAACAATCACTGTAGCAGAGGAGGAACTTTATAAACAAAAACACCTTGAAGAAAACACCAGAGAACCCCATCTCTTCCAGGACACCACGCAGAAAAGGCCACAAAACTCGAATTCCTTCTCTTTGCATCTAGCACCATGAGCAGAGCTGGGGAGCCTCTCTTGTTAATTTATCCAATGCCTGATGGCCCAAGACAAATCCGGTCTGTTACATATCTTTGTATCATCTTCAAAATGGCATATTTACCCTTGATACCATGTCCAAGTACAGATCCCTGGGAACTCCACTGGTAACCCATCCCCTGAATGGATTCCATTTACTAAAACTCTTTGTCTATTCTGTAACCAAGATCATATCATCTATTCTTGCTTTTAATCCCAGATTTTCTAGCTTGTTTAACAGTCTGCAATAAGGCACTGTGTTGAAAGCCTTGCTAAAATCTAGATCAGCTATGTCCGCAGCTCCCCCTTGATCGACTACTTTTGTGACCCAAATTGACATAAAGGTACAAGTAGGCGCAGTTCTATGGAAATATATTTAACCGTCAGTACAAATGTGAAAAAGACTCACTTTCTGTATGGATTCTTAGAGTTTATAAAAAACTATGTGGATTCTTCTTTTGCACAAAGGGGTTTTCCCACTTGTACTCCAAACCGGCTAAGTGATGTATGGGAAAAAAGACAAAACAAAAAGGAAGATCCTTGTGAAGCCTGTAGCTACAATTATGTAGATGAGAGGTATTTTAGGGTAATCACAATGTTTCATCGGGGCTGATCTTAATGTTTCAAGGTGATGTCCTCTTATTTATTCCAATGTGACTTTTCCCGATCTCTTTCACAGTACTGTTCGTGTATTTAGCCCCCTTATGCTTTAAATTTAAAAGTCTGTACTCCGTATTCCAAGGCTGTGATATAGGGGAAGGGAAAGAAATGGAGACAGAACCTTGTGAATGACTTTCTCAATAATCCTAGATTCTACACTAGGTACTCACAGTGTGGTTTCTTTATTCATGCTTTGTATATGTTGTAGCTCCCTTGGATTCACTTGGGACTCCATTCCTGTAGATCCGAGCTCTCTAACCGCTTCTCTACAGGTCCGATCATGATGATCTTCCTATTTTTCTGAAAATGGTAAGGGTAAATAATAGTGAAGCACGGTGGGGTACTGATATTTACTCTGGTACTCACACAGTGTATGTCTTGGTTTTTAGGCTCCTCAGATTGGAATGTTTCACTGATCTCCTTCTCGACCCTCTCGCTTCAGCTCCACCGATTCTGGCTTCGCCTGGCTCTGGTTCCCGGGGTCTCCTAGTTGTGCCATGCTCGCCGTTTGGCATTTGTATTAGTGTTTAAAGAAAGGGAGGTTTATCGTCAAAAAAAAGCTTTTATTTTTTATTCTTCAATAAAATATTAAAATACAGATGTTTTCTTGGGTTTACACTTTCAATCAACCCTTGCCTGTTTTACATGCTCAGAACAGAGCATAAATAACAAAAGATGAATCAAAAACCAACAATGTTCGTGGAAGAATACAGCTGTAACATTTTCATAAGTAGGTAAAGGACAAAGCAGACAAATCTCCTCCCTGCAGACAGCAGAGACTAGGGCAGAAACCTGTTGCCAAAATATTTTGAGAATAGTGCAGGAAATTGTACCAACCTTGCCACAAGATCGCCAACAAAGTTTGGAGACTGAGGGGGAAATTTACTAAAGTCGTGTTGTGTCTGCGAGTTAAACTCGCAGTAACTCGCGGCGAGTTTAACTCGCTGTATGACAGCGAGTTTGTTTATTCACTAACNTGCGTGTTGTAGCCNNNAGTTGAACTCGCAGGCGTGTTTGTGCGAGTTGAAACAGCGAGTTTGAGCAAACTCGCCGGTATTATCCGCGAGTTTAGTCAAACTCGCAGTTAAGACTGGAGAGTTTGAGCAAACTCGCCGATGTGTTGT